>OX031020.1:2245400-2257900 GCA_943736025.1 Tenthredo mesomela | reverse complement strand
TATCATTAGACACTGACGAGATAATAGATTAATGAAACTAAGGGATCTAGTATAGATACTATACAATATTTTGTCTCTTTTCTTTTTTTCTTTTTTCTTTTTTCCTACCCTGATAAGATGGCATATATATATGTATATATACCGTATGTATATGTACGGTACATACTTATTGTTAGAGGATTTATTTACCGTGAAAGTAAGAGGCTTTTTGGGGACTAGGGGTATTACAAGCATTGTGTGCGGTTTGCCAAAATACTTTTTTTTTTTTTTTTTTTTTTTTTCTTTTCTTAAACGGAGTTTTTATACGGTAAATATATTTCCAAAAGGAGCTCGGACAGGTTTATATAAATATCAAGAAAAATTTCGATATACTATATATAAGTATGTAATGTACGCGACAAATTTTTTTTTTTTTTTTTTTTTTCCTTCCATGTATATCTTTAAACGTTTATATAATTATAATTATTACGTAAAATAATAAATAATAATTAGTCGTGCCGTACGTAAAGGTTTCTCTCCGAATAAAATTTATACACTTTTTTTTTCTAAGATATAGCTCGCTTCAAACTTGAGGTTTTTTTTTTTTTTTTTTTTTTTCTTCTTTTTTTTTTTCTTAATTTGATGAGCTAATTTTTAAGCTCGTGATAAAAAGTAAGACGCGAAGAAAAAAAAATAAAATAATAATAATAAATAAAAGTATAAAATGATAAATTAAAAGAGGAAATGTAAAATAAAAGTGAGAATGAGGGAAGGTGGGGAAGATAGGCGTTATTCTCGGTCTATTATATTATTGTTATCAGCAAACTTATTTGATTAAAAAGTTTTTACCCCTTTATATATTATAAGCCTTTATTTCAACCGCGGGATAAGTTTATTAATTTATTAATTCACCATAAAACGAAGGAGTTGTGGGACGACTGATGAGTATATATATCTAAGTATACGATAAGTCGATCTTCATTTATTTATTTATTTTTTATTCACGGGTTTTTTTTTTTTTTTTTTTTGTTTTTTTTTCATCAATTTTACTTTCCTCAAATTATTTCCTCTTTCATTATATTTTTAATTTTTCGAAATTATGATGAAGAACCTATATATAACTATATTATTCACTATATATTCTTACCTCGCGAGAAATATATTTATGTAATTCTTTGTCATATATATCGACGTTTTTAATAAATAATTATATCGATATTATCACGTCAACGCGGATAAATATATAAACACATATATCGCGTCACTAATGCCATAAGGTCGTAAGCGTTAAAATAAAAAATTTCGTGTATTTAGTGGCAAAATCTTTTTCGTGCCATATAACATCGTTTGGGCATATCCGCAAAAAAAATAATTTTTTGACGCTTACGACCTTATGGCATTAGTGATGCGATATATCTATTATATACCCTGAATTATAATATTATATAGTATAATAACTACAGAATTTCTGTACATATAGGTAAATATTATATACCTATATATAGGTATATAATACTACGTTTATATGTTATAGGTATATACGCGTCATCGATCACGATTACGACCTAAATCCTAAAATGGGCAAAAGATTAACTGATCTGGTCATAACGCGTAGGTATATTACATGGGTATAATAATATGTAGATATATAGGTACTACATATGTATACCTGGAGTGTAATAAATTTCAACCTCAAAATTTAATCTTTCATATATACGGATTATATAGTATAATATAACAACGCGGGGTTTAAGTTCGCAATGTTATTAATTTTTTTTTTTTTTTTTTTTTTTTCATTCATTCATTCATTTTTGCAAAAATGTTCTATTTTTTTTTTTTTTTTTTTTTTTTTTTTTTTTTTACTTCCGATTTGATACGACATCGCACGTATATCTTGCGATAATTTATATATATGGGGTGGGGGGCGTCGTATTTATTTATTTACGTTAATTTTATAATACTCACTTCTTCTACGTCCCATCCATCCTGTTGCCAAAAGTAACAGCTGACAAAAGCTGCGGCTACAACACCCAGAGGACCAGCACCGCCAAGTTGAATTTCCTCACTTCCTAGTACGGCTATCAATCCACCGCCAAGAAGCATCAACACCCTTAACGGCACCATGAAACGCTGCGATGAAATAAAATCAAAAATTTATTTGATATAATGAAAATCGGTGAAATGAAATATATTAACGATTTTTCCTTTTTTTTCTTTCTTTCTCTTAGTCAAAAATACTATACTACTCTCCGTCAATTTCGCGATTCACATTTTGAAGCGAAGAGAGCGTAGAATAATTAGGAAAAAAAAAAAAAAAAATTTACCAAGAATTTAGAGTATCGCACAGTTTTTTTTTTTTTTTTTTTGCTTTTCTTCGTTTTTTTACTTTATTGCGAAACACTTGGCTTTTATTATACTATGTACAACCTACTACCACTTTGGCGTATATTGTATAAGATCGTTTATGCAATCTTTTCCTAAATTATATAGATATATAATATTATAACGTCGATATCGATATTTAGGAATCGCTGTTTTCTCAAACTTCGTATTTTACTTATTTACACCGTTTATATACGGATATACATGTATATATACGTATAGTATTTATTACAGAGAGTATACGATGTATGTATACTATACTATATATATATAGGTACCCAGTTTTGGCAAAACGATGTCGTACTCACGGTTATATTGCCGTAAGCCGACGAATATTGCGCCGCAGTACCTACTGCAGTAGGTATGTACACCATGTTGAAGTAAAGAAAAAAAAAAAAAAAAAATACACGCATAGGTATATGTGTATATTCAGAGTACGTACAAATATCTTCTGAAATATTGGTCTATGTGGTATACTACTACGTTATATGGCTATATATACATATAATACCTATAGCTATAACATTCGGTTCGCATATATATATATGTATGGCAATATATCATGTAATATCCCAATACCAAACCTTATCTATATGCACAGCCTCTTTTTTCATCTGCGACAATTTTCTATCTTTTTTTTTTTTTTTCTTCTTCTTCAATATAAATGTAAAGGTAGTATAGGTATTCCTATAAACCTACGTGAAAATTTCATATCTTCTATAACATCAATAATAATAATAATAATAATAATAATAATAATAATATAGTAGATGTATGTATTACCTATTATATATATATCGCGTCACTAATGCCATAAAAAAAAAAAAAAAAAAAAAATTCGTGTTTTTGGTGGCAAAATCTTTTTCATGTCATATAACATCGTTTGGGCATATCGGTAAAAAAAATAATTTTTTGGCGCTTACGACCTTATATGGAATTAGTGACGCGATATATGTGAAAAAGTCTGTATCAGTTTTTTCTTCCGAAAATCTGTTTCCCATATTTTTTTTTTTTTTCTAAAATATACCTATGTTGTCAAAATTACAAGAATGGAAAAAAAAAAAAAAAAAAAAAACATATTAATAATCATACAAGAGGAAGGTCTTCTTAATCAATCTAGTAGAGTCAAGTGGTTAATCCGTCGTCGTCTGAGACGTTTCGGTAATGCGATGTTCTGCGGGCCCGCATCAGAGGCTAATTTATTGAACAATTTACAGAGAGAGAGAAAAAAAAAAAAAAAAAAGAAAAAAAGAAAAAATTACTATAATCAAAGAGAATGTGTTGGTATTCGGGTCCCATAAATGAGCGAGAATATACTCCGAAATATATATATACACGGAGAAAATTTTATAGGAGAGATTCCCATACTACGTATAGTTGCGGTGGGATATACTTGCAATATGGCGATGGTTCCGATACTTGTACTTAATTTTCCATGAAAATAAGAAAGACATTCCTATATTCGTGGTGATGTTTGGTATACAGTATAGGAACGATCGCCATATTACAAGTATATCCCACCGCAACTATACGTAGTATGGGAATCTCTCCTATAAAATTTTCTCCGTGTAGTATATCTAATATATGAAAAGAAAGTTCTTCCCTTCTTTGGGGGTAATTTCGTAGCTTCGTTCTTATACCGCTCAGGTATTATACCGAAGATTAGCTAACCAACTAACTAACTAACTAACTAACTAACTAACTAACTAACTAACTAACTAACCCTTTGTAGAAGATGAAAACTTGGTCATTTTGTTCGGTATAAGGTATTAAATTTCTTAAAGGGGGGTTGCGCAGGTGGTGTGCGGCTATCATCCCTTCAGCTGGTTGGATATAACTACGTAGCTGTTCGATAAAACCGCACGAACACGGGGTTCGAGTCGAGATAAAATGATAAAAACCATGACTACTAATATAAGATGGGAGAGACCGAGGCGAAGTGGGAAAAATTTCGGCTGAAAATTGATGAAATTTTTTTTTTCTTCTTCTTTTTTTTTACAAATTTCTAGTTACTCCAATTATAATTCTTATCTTACAAAAAAAAAAAAAAAAGAAGTTATTTTATGTACAGAAACCCTCGAAGTTGCAGGTTTTTTTTTTTTTTTTCTTTTTTTTTTTCTAATTTTTATTTTCATACGAAAAATTATGACCGGTTGGTAATTTAGCTAATTGTCAGAATTGAAGATCTATATTAACTGTGAGGGTATATAGTATATCTATATTTGATTACCGTCGTATAACCCCTTCGCTTAAATATTACTGCTGCAGTCGTCGAGATTAATTAATCCTTTAATCTCGTACAATTAGAACGATGATCTGGCAATTAGGTATATAAGCTACCTTAAATTATGATTATGAAAAGAAAAAAAGATACCCTCGATCAAATCGTCATCATCATCATCATCATCATCAATAACAAAATAATTAATTCTCACAGTTTTGTCGCATATTTACAATCCTCGTCAATATATACCTATATTATACCTATAATTACGTTATATATTATGCATCGATAAAAATTATAGGGCGTATGGACTTTATCAAATTTTTTATCTTATAATAAACGATGGATTAAGTATATGTGCTCTTTAATTTTATTACTAAATCATTTTTATTGAACGGAAAATCTGATGATTAGCATTTCGGGAAATAATGGTGAAACTTTCTTTAGGATACTATCAACTGAGTCCCGAAATTTAAAAATTCGTTGAAATTAACGTTGGAATTTTTTTTTTTTGAATCGACTATGTATACTATCGGGTAAATTTGGCTTCCCTTTATATAAAAACTGTGAGTCGGCAATATTGAAATTCAGATTTTTTTTTTTTTATCGTTCGGGACTTTTAAAATTCGGAACTTTAGCTCGTCCCCCATTTAACCCCCGATACTTTTCTTATCATCGATGTGATCAAAAATGAAGAAAAAAAAAAAAAAAAAAACGAAATAAAAAAAAAGAAATTATATTGAAACTTGTGAAGAAGATCGTATTATAGGTAGTTTCGATACGTCAGAGTTGCGTATATAGATATAATAAGAAACTAGGAAGCGATAAACTTGGGGGATACATCATTGTACCCCCAGCCTGTTGCAGAATCCTAGCTCTTCGATTTCCGTCGTATATTATATACCTATATATATATATATATATATATATATAGGTAGCTGTTACGTATGTATATGTATGTATGTTACGTCGGGTGGTAAGTTTAGAGTAAAACTTTGATATTCCCCGGAAGCCTCGTACGAGTTACGCGAAGCCTGCAGGAGCAGAGCCGGAACCATAAAAGGGAGAGAAAAAAAAGGGAAGAAGAGAAAAGAAGAGAAGAGAAGAGAAGAGAAGAGAATAGAATAGAATAAGCAGAAAAACGAAAAACGAAAAAAAAAAAAAGAAAAATAAAGTAAAAAGAGAAAATAAGGAAGTGGTGTATAGTGAGGTGGGCGTCAGCCGTTATTGCTCGTCGAGATTGACTGCTCTGCCACCTTATATTGTGCGACGTTCCCTCCTCACAATAAAATTGTTGGTTTTTTTCTTCTTTTCTTTTCTTTTTTTTTTTTTTTTTTTGTTTTTTTATGCAAAAGCACGCGTGGAATATCAACGCAGACGACTTTATAGCTTTTATACAACGATAGTTATATACTAGTAGTAGCAGAGGATTATAAGTATTTGAGGAAAAGTTTGAGAAAAAAAAAAAAAACGCTATGGCAGAATTTTTTTCAACCCTAGTTTTATCCCCGTCGCGATTATTAACCTACCCTAAACCGACAGAAATTTATTCCCCGCATTATCGTGTTTCGCAAACCGCTCTATCCTCGCTATATTCTATCATTTATTATACCGAGTTTTTGACGCATGAATGGAGAGAAAAAATAAAAAATAAAAAAGTAGTATAGAAGAAGGAAAAGAAAAAAAAAAAAAAAAAAAAATTCGAAAAACTTTCCTTGCCTTGTATACTATGACGCAGTTACCTATAGAAAATCAGGGGCATATACAAAGATATTCGTCGATATGTACTAGTACCTACTACTAAAAAAAAAAAAAAAAAAATCTTATGGAAAAGTTTTCGCGACGCGGAAGAAGATACCCGCGGTTATCACTAAAGATTGACAAGAAAAAGAAAAAGAAAAAGAAAAAGAAAAAGAAAAAGAAGAAGAAGAAGAAGAAGAAGAAGAAGAAGAAGAAGAAGAAGAAAGAAAAAAAAGAAAGACTTGATATTTTATTTCGAAAATAAAAATACGAGAAAAAAAAAAAATCTTTCTTCTCTTTTTTTCATTTATGAAACGAAATGTATATATGTAGGTACTATATGAATCTATGTACCTATAGATTTAATTATATTTTCGCGACTATATATATGGAAGCGAGCGATGTAACGTAGGTATAGCAGCATCCAATGCGCTGCTGAATCGTAATTAATTGTTTCCTGAATCGTGAGGCAATATAAGAGCTTATATATATATATATATATATCTATTCTCTCTCTATAGTCTATACGATACATCCACCGGGAAATAGATTTTCTTCGACTATATAGGTATACTATATGATACAAATTCAATTGCGAAACTGATTCGACTGATTCGTTTTGGTATAGGTACGGTAGGTATTCTTATACATATATATTATATAGGTATATAAATTATATAATCCGAATATATCCTCACGGCGCGTTGAACATATTATATTAAATAAGTTTTAGAAAAAAATCTAAAATTTTTATTTCCTCATATGCGAT
Organism: Tenthredo mesomela; assembly: GCA_943736025.1. NCBI lineage: Eukaryota > Metazoa > Arthropoda > Insecta > Hymenoptera > Tenthredinidae > Tenthredo > Tenthredo mesomela. Next base: position 2,250,806 of record OX031020.1, on the reverse strand, counting down.
TTCCTTAGTCCTTTTCTTCCAACCCAATCAATTTATTCATATACAGATTAAAGAAAACTTGAATTAATTTCTTCGTGCAGTGTTTAGTTTTCATGTTGTTTCTTATAAATCCGCTTACCTATATCGTATATCTTTCCTTATTTCTTTATAAAATGAATTTTAAATTAAGGTAGCTGTAGGCAGGCATCGTCACAATATTTTATACCTGTGCGGGGTATATACAACGAAAAACATATACATATATTTATTTATTTATTTATATATACTATAAGTTCTCTGAGCAAACTCCGAGCGAAAAATTTATAATTTTCTTTTTTTTTTTTTTTTTTTTTTTTTTTTCACGGATATATTATACGATAAACTTTTTTCTCTCTGTATACGTATCAACGATCTAAGTTGCGTATATGTACATACGTTCAAATATAAAAAAAAGTTTATCAATGTATGTATTAACGAGTCGAAGTATTCCTGGCGAATTTTTGAAGATATAAATTATATATGGTCGAAAAAATTTTTATTCGCTTATATTCTTGTTTTAATATGCGGCTAAACCGTTATAATAATTGCAGAAATTAAAGCCTTTGCGCGAATAAATGATAAAAAAAAAAAAAAAAAAAATAATAATAATATACACATTTTCCGTATATACCTAGTGGATTAATTATTTAACTAAGCATAAAAGAATTTTCACAATCTAACTGACACGTGCGAAAGATTATTCTATATGTGCATATGTTATATATATTTTTTTTATTTATTTATTTTTTTTGTTTTTAATCTGATATATAATATATGTATAGAGTTGTTCTTTGAATCAGCAAAAGGTTCAAAGCTCTTGCAGCTAATATCCCACAACATTTCATTTCAAATTTATAAATACCCCTGTCTTTGCCATATATATACCCGAGGGCAGACAGGTGTTATGTGTATATGTGTGTATGTAGATTATACGAATTATATATAATATACCGTATGAGGTACCCAAAATACGATTACTATATTCATGACAGACTGAATTCTGAGTAAGAGTTGAAATGAAAAAAATAAAAAAAAAATAAAAAAAAAAAAGAATAGATACTGCGTTCGAATTTTTCGAAAAATAATATATAATTAATCATAGCTACTATAGTTTTTATTTTTCATTAAATTCAATTGTTCGAAAATATTCAAAATTATATATAGGTACGTAAAAATTGTCCAATTATTTAAAAGTCTAGTAGATTTATTGAGAATGAAGAGGGAGGGAGATACGTCAGCTATATACATCCTCGAAGTTTATCACATCATATTAGATCGCGTGGCTTGATGATCACGCGCGAAACGCTATTACCAATAAATTAATTGGCCGAATAGCTTCACTCTCTCTCTATCTCTCTCTCTCTCTCTATATATATTTTCTGAGTCACTGCATGTAGTATAGCTCGAAGATAAACGAGTAAACGAATAAACAGTTGATTCGATAAACTAACTATACCGAAGCTATATATCTCGTCGACATCAATAATTAATGGCATGTGACCATGGTTCGGAGTACTTACTTACATATATGTACTAGGTACCTACTTGACTCCTGAGATACTTTAGATAATATTTTGTCATGTGATGATTGTTGGTCAAGTCACATGATTTGCGATATAATTGCAACCAACATAATACAAACTCAGTTTATTCTATATATCGCGTCACTAATGCCATAAGGCCGTAAACGCCAAAATTTTTTTTTTTTTTTTTTGCGGATATGCCCAAATGATGTTATATTGCATGAAAAAGATTTTGCCACCAAAAACACGACATTTTTTTTTTTTTTTTTTTGGCGCTTACGACCTTATGGCATTAGTGACGCGATATATTACAAGTAACATGGAATATCTTCACTCGCACTCCACGTGAGACAATTACATATTTCAATACCCCAACGGTTCGTTCAACGCCAATTATCCGCGATCAGCTGACTATATGTATGCTATTTCGTCCTTTTTTTTTTTTTTTTTTTTTTTTTTTTTTTCTCGAAGACAGATTATAAGTTCTACTATAATTATCAAAAATTCTCTCTATATATTCCCTGAAATATTTTTGAATAAGATAAATCGAAAATCTAAGTATACCCACATACATAGAATTTTGTCCTTTTTTTTTTTTTTTTTTTTCTTTTTTCTTGTTCGCGATTGGATGACGAGTCAATGTACCTGTTATTAAAGTTCAATTTTCACGTAATCGGTAACACACGCGTATTATCATATGTGGTAAAAAAAAAAAAGAAATAAATAATAACTATATATTATGAAGTAGTTAGTATATAGGTGAGTCAAAAACGACAGATTTAATTAGTGTTCGCATATATATGTATATATATATATATATCATGTGATTTCTATGTACTCTTGTAACACGTGTCAAATATTTTCATATACAAGGTTCGTTGGTATACGATCAACGCATTACTTACTGAATTTTATCTACATCTAGCTATAATATAATTGACAGTTTGAAATTAGTAACAAAAGCCACTATAATATAACGCCTAGAATTTCTTTTACGATGCAACTCCGTTCTTTATAACATATATTATAAGTAGATATATAATACAATATATATATATATATATATACCCTATATGCAGTCACGCGACTAGATTATTACTTTATTGAGATTGATCGATCAAATAAAAAATTCCCGCTATGTCATATTAATTTGACAACTAACGCATAGATATATATATGCACCCGTGTATTATACTAGCTATAACAGACGATATCGTTAAAATATATATAACATATCGCGTCACTAATGCCATAAGGTCGTAAGGGGCAAAAAATTATTTTTTTTTTGCGGACATGTCCAAACGATGTTATATGGCACGAAAAAGATTTTGCCACCAAAAATACGAATTTTTTTTTTTTTTTTTTTTTTTTTTGCGCTTACGAACTTATGGCATTAGTGACGCGATATATAGAATGAATAAATAATAGAAGAATTATAACTGAAAAATGTTGACAATATTATTTTTTTTTTTTTTTGTCAATTCGCAAATTTGCGTTTATTATGCGATTAATCATATAATATATTATATAGGTACTCACGTCATTTTTTGAGGGTACATATTTTGCGAGGAAACCCCACAATATACCGAATCCTATTCCACCGAATATAGAAATTGGACCCTGAAGTATTTGGTACCACAATGCATCGTCGGAAAACATGATGCTTCTCACTATACCGAATATCGCTACCGAGGCTGCGTCGTCTATACCAGCTACAGCGATTATAAGGGTAGGTATTCCCTGAAAGAATCGATACACATTAATTAATTGATGAAAAATTAAAAAAAAAAAAAAAAAAAAAAAAAAAAATTAAAAAACAGGAAATCAAGAAAAAGTATATCGATATAAGTATATATATTATCGTTATAGTTATATGAGATGAAGACCGCGGAATTATGGGTCACACATGTCAACTGCTAGTATTTGTGACAGTGCTTTAGGTCGAGACAAGATTACGTTAGGTTAGTTTTAAACTAGGGTCACGCCTATGGGGGCTGCTGGTAGTTCGTTGGCTATTAGTATATCAAGTAAATATATGGGGTATTCCACGTGAACCGGATCGGTTTTTGGCAAAAAAAGAAAAAAAAAAAGTAAAAACGGGAGGCTGGAAATTTTATTACTTATTTGTGACACTTTAAAGTAATTTCGGTGAAAATTTCAAGGCAATCCGTGTGACCCTTCAAGTAGAAAAAAAAAAATAGAAACACATATTTTCCAAGTTTTACATGCTTCGCCGGTTTTTGGAGAAAAAAAAAAGAATAAAAACGGGAGGCTGAAATTTTGATCACTTCTTAATGCCACCTCGAAGTAATTTCGGTGAAAATTTCAGGGCAATTGGTGTGATCCTTCGGTAGAAGAACAAAGAAATCGCATATTTTCTAAGTTTTACATGTTTAAGAATTCCAAAAATAATTCAAGTGCTACATATTTCGAAGGAGCTCATTTATGCGCGTAGAATGCACTATGGGAAGTTATGATTTTGTTCATGCATGGCTGAGATAAGTGGAGTTGAAAATGTGGTAATTAAATTTTTGGTATAATTATAACAGCGATATAAATTGAACCAATTATTTTCATGCTCTGTAACTGTTGGGGGCATCTAATGTAGTAACAAGGAATCTAAATCTTCATTGGCGTCAAATTCGATGACCTCAGGCCAAAAACTGATCCGGTTCACGTGGAATACCACATATAGTTCATATATTAGGTATAATTATTTTAATACTTCAAAGTGTAGTTCTTCGAATTCTATATTTTTTATATAAACGAGTGTTAAAAGCCGTGAATAAATGAGGCCGTTATAAAGTACTTTTCCCCTAAGATGGATGTAGTACATATGCGTATTTACCAATCTCCGAATCGTTGTATATAATAACTAATATAGCGTATCGGTACGAACGATTTGAATAAATATTGCCGCCAATATGCGCGATATGTCTCAATATCGAAATAACGATAATTTATTGTGCATAGGAGTAAATATTATATTGAATAAATAAATATAATGAAAAATAAGACAAGATTTTTTTTTTTTTTTTTTTTTTTTTTTTTTTTTTTTTTTTTTTCTCATATAATTCTCACCTTTGCTACTCCGTAGCCTTTTCCCCGTAGCCTGAACAGACAGGGTACAACAACGGCTGGTGATACGGCGGCAACTATGCTGCCCAAAAGACATCCCCATATCCATGGTAGTTCAAGAAAATATCGACTTGTTATCGCGATAACACCAGCTTCTACGACCCATGGTATTAACCCTATTTTTGGCACGGTGATTCGAAGTCGTTTCAACGCCGCTGGGTCAAGATCCAGACCTGCTCTTGTCAGGATTATAACAAGCGCGAATTTTCTGCGATTAAAAAAAAAAAAAATAAAAAAATAAATAAAGTAAGAAGAAATAGAAGAAATAAAAAATTATTGTTAATTATAATTATATATATTGTGTTTGAAAAAGAAAAAAACAAAATAAAAAATATATACACATACCTACATATATAATTTTCTCAAATTATAATTAACTGAATTAAAAGCAAACATGCGAAACGGCGGGGTTGGAAAAATAAAGATTTTAATTAACATTAATTATTTTTGCGGTGAAAAAAGAAAAGAGAGAGAGAGAGAGAGAGAGAGAAAAAGGAAAAATTGGTTTATTACATTTTTCTGTAAATTCTCGATTTTAGGTAAACTTGAACTGAAAAAAGTGAATGAATGACAAAATTGTACCGTATAGAATAATAATTTATATGACGACTAATTATTTGGGTAAAATATTTTTCTGTCAATAACAGCGTGCGTATAGTATCAAATAATTACTTCCGGTCTAATTGTGATATCATCGGGGTTTTTTTTTTTCTCGGCAGTTTCACGT
>OX031020.1:2170400-2242900 GCA_943736025.1 Tenthredo mesomela | reverse complement strand
AATGAAAAATTGTGTATATACCTACGTGGAAATTTTAAACAGTTATAAAACCGAGTAAGGTACCTACTATATATATATACTACCTCTATATATATATATATATATATATATGGGGGGAAAATCTGTTCGAATGAATATTTACAGTACCCCAAACGTTTCGTTGATTTAGTTTATCGCGTCTAAAGTTATTCCCAAAAGTACTTCAAATCCTCACTATTTTAATACAGAATTATGTCCCCCCCGTCCCGTCCCAACGTCCCAACGTCGCAACGTCGTCGACGAGCGAATTTTCAGAATAACGTTTCGACGTTGTATTATAAGTATACCTAGGTATAGGGTATAGGGCGGTATGGGGGTAACAGCTCGGCAACATGGGAGCTGTCTATAAAATTGCCCTCGAACGTACCCTAGGTATAGAGGTATAGGTGTAGAGGTGTAGGTGTAGGTATATCGTATCTTCCATACACCATTTTGTACTACAAAATTTCATCTCAGTTTTTACCTATATATACCAACAGACACGATTTGTCTACCTATATGTACGCGCTTGTATTATACTAGATATAGTACTACACATGCGTAGATTCGTACGTGTGAACGTTTTCCGCACCCTTTTTTTCGTTGTAAAGAAAGAGGGAATATAAACCGTAGACGAATAAAATTGAACAAAATTTTTAAGGAAAGAGAAAGAATATTGTAACCCGAGAAACAAAAAAATTATCAAAAAATATAAGAGAAACGAAAAAGAAAAAAGAAGAAAAAAAAAAAAAAGTATGAAGACGAGATCCGAAATCATAAATCGAAAGTTAAACGAACTCGTTTACGATCAAGGCAGCCGAAGCTTTCGCTTCTTGGATCTTCAGTAGTCGTTCGCGTCTGTTACGTGACTCGACGTTCAATTAACCCTCGGCCTAGACGCGAGAGGTTTGATGATTAACAATACGTTGAACGAGGAGGAAATATAATGGGAGAAATATAATTGAAAAATTTCTTGATCAATTTTCATTTTTTTTTTTTTTTTTTTTTTTTTTTTTCATTCCTGCGAGATTCAAGCTCGTTATTATTATTACATCGACAAATCAAGCGACGAAATTGAGGACGTGTTTTCTTTCCTTTTTTTTTTGTTTCTTTTTTTTTTTTTTTCCTAATTATGACATTCGGAGTTGAGTTATACCTACATACTGCTGCGCGATATACACTCGTACTCGTTATTATGACGAGCGAGTAGGTAGGTAGGTACTCAGGGATCTTTTGATAGCGGTTTTTGCCCTGGTTCTACTTCTTCACCTTACGTACCTATACCTATACCTCCTCATAGTTCGCGATCTATTTTCGGATTAATAAATTGTCAACCGCAAACTCCAACCTTTTAGAATTATTTCTTCAATTTTCATTTACATTTTTCGTTCTATATTATCTTTATCCTAACACAACATTCGAAACTACCTAGCACAAAATTCTTAAAATTTTGAAAGACTATTAAAATTGAAAGAATTAATTCTATAGGTAATATGCGAGAATAGGAATGAAAGAATAGATGTAGCGATTTAAAAAAAAAAATATATATATATATAAATCTACTGCACGATTATGAAATTTTTTTTTTTTTTTTTTGTATAATAATAAACTCACCGAAGGAGACTTATCACGGACGAATATCTGTCCTCGATGTTAATGAGCCCAACGTTTTGTAGTATAAGGCCAGTCAAGAGCATTCCAATCAAGGCCGGCATAGTAGTAAGTGAAAATAGCCACCCGCCAAAATGTGCGGCTATGCATAGAGCCGCGAGATTGAAAAACTGACCTCCTGGTGCAGCGTCTTTTCCCATAATACAGTAGATCACACCCCATACTAGAAGACCTAATATAAATAGGCATAACGTTCGGGAAAATTGTCTGTACGATGGGCAAAACGGTGCTGGACAAACTCGCTTCCATCCATTTGGCTCCCACGATGGGGATCCGGATTCCTCGTGACCGTGACATCGCGTGCAAAATAGATAGAGCCAAGATCTGCGCGATAAAAAAAAAAAAAAAAAAATGCAAAAAAATGTTAAAAAATGAGAAAAAAAAATGCAAAAAATGAGAAAATAATTTAATAACATAAGTAAATAAAAAAAAGTACCGAGTCCATAATCGACGATGTGTGTCGGAGTAAAATTTGCGTAAAAATTGTTTCTAATGAAATGATCATTCGACTATCGAATGATGGAAATACTGGTTTTATCCCGATCTCAAGAATCACGTGTACCTATACTCGCATGCTCTGGTTTAGCACGTCGTCGAGCGCCGGAAGTGCCGATGAAAATTAATCCTACGTCATTTTACCCGCGCCCACATTCAAGCCCGTGGCCTCAACGTATAACGCCGCCACCGCGCCGCAGTTTACATGGAAATTATTCACGGCACTTACGCCGTGCGGAGACAAGGAGAATACGCTGTTCTAAACTCCGTATATATATATATATATATACCCTCTATACTTTATATATACATATAGTTATAAATTTCTATTATACTTATAGGATCGTTAGCTTCGTTAGCAGAAAATCACACAGATTCCACAAAGTTGTTTTTTTTTTTTTTTTTCGTTCGTTTTTCGTACCTCGAAAAATCACAATTTTGTTTTATCTTCTATATCGATGGCCTAATGCCAAACGGGCGTAAGCGGTAAAAAAAAAAAAAAAAAAAAATCCGTTTTTATAGTGGCAAAATCTTTTTCATGCAATGGAGAATCTTTTGGGTATATCTGCAAAAAAAAAATTTTTTTTTTTTTTGTCGCTTACGCCCCTATGGAATTAGTCCATCGATATAATCAATATTTTTATCGATTCATTAATTTATTTCTATTAACGCATAATAATTAATAATTAATTAGCCGATCGAATTTAACTTGCCTCTCCAATTCATCTGTGTACTCGATTTTGTCTCTAATAGAACTGGTCAGGCTCAGAGCTGCGGATTTCTTCCTTCCGTTAGCTCGTCCGTTTTCAATATTCTCCGCACTTCCGTAGTGACTGTCGTTATGAAGAATAGATTTTCTTCGTACTTCGGATATCGGTTCCGAAGAACCGCTAATACGCCGGTGAATTTCAAAACCAAGATTATCGACGCCAAGATTTTGCTCACTTATCGATACTCTACGTCCACCCGTAGGCTTTGACGGTTCCTCTAATTGCTTTAGCTTCATATCTGACCCCGTCACTTGGTTATCCATCGTTTATTTTTATGAATAAAAAAAATACGAGGTCCTCGATCCACACTTTCTGAACAATGAAGAAAAAAAATAAAATAAAATAAAATCTACAAAATGTAAATCCAAATCCGTTTTTTTATTTTTTTTTGTTTTTTTTTTTTTTGTTTCGCACTTTTTTTTCTCTTCTTCTTCTTCTTCTTCTTCTTCTTCTTCTTATTGGCCACTACACTGTATATATTATACGTTCGTGAAAACTTCTTTTTTTTTTTTTCTTCTCTTCTTTTTTCCTCGATATTTTTATGCTCTTACTGGCCGCCCATCTTCCGTTCTTGATCGATCAACGATCATTTCGATATCAGATTATGACTGAGATTTTAATAAATATCGTGAGAAATTTTCCTTTTTTTTTTTTTTTCTTTATTCGATATAGCTACTCTAATCCTCTTCAGCAACCGCACGCTAACAATTAGGCATTCGCACCTATAGGTAGTAAAATATTTATACTACTACTATCACTATAATAAAGCTGAGGAATCACAATCGACTCTGCAGTCCACTTGTTACTTCTGCTCTCAGCTGGTCACTCCTCACTTCCCACTACACTATGTCGTAGTTTTACTGATGGTGATCGTATATGGACGGTATAGTGGTGGTGGTCAATCGTGTTACACTAGAGTTCCAGGTCGCTCTAGAATTCCTGCAAGCGCACATACAACGTTTTGTTACATCTATCTTCACCCATGAAATGTGTGTCTATATATTTATTTTTATTACAAAAAAAAAAAAAAAAAAAAAAAAAAAACATTTTGAGACGAAGAAGAAGAAAAAAAAAAAAAAAAAAAATCAAAATTAGGAAACACCGCGATATTGAATAATGCAAAAATATTGTCTATTCAAAAAAAAAGATGCAGTTCTTCTCTCGCATATTGATGATTTTTTTTTTTTTAATATAGCTTTTCAAATTTCGATTTTTTTTTTTTTTAATTTCTCTCACAATTTGTAGTAAAATTTAACTGTGCAGTGTCCAGGGTATTATAATTACAAAGCTTGTTATAGATCATGTAATTTTCTATCAATCTATCTATTTACCTAGATAGGTGTAGGTAGGTATAATATATAGTTAGTTACGCAGGATGGGCACAGCTGGAAATCTCATTGACAGTCTATAGAGTATTTAACTGGACACGTATTGTGTGGATATAGTTATTCTAAGTTTAGCCCGAAGCTTCATCTATGTACGGAAATCGGCAATGGGTATTCGCGTACTACCATTTATGGGTGCGTATCTTTTGTACGTAGATTAAATTATTTATATATCGATTACCGAACGTACGGTGATCAAAAGTCTAATAAAAAAAAAAAAAAAAAAAAAAAAGAAACTGTTCAAAAATTTTCTCTTCCCGTTTAAATTATGTATTTTTATTTTTGTTTTTATTTTTTATTCTCTTTTACACAATCTTACCTCCTCGAGCCTTTGCAAACGATTCATCAATTTATTTCCAACACAGAATATATTATCGATGTTTTGATAAACGACGACGACTCGTTCCACCATAAATTTAAGAAAACTAGAAATAATCGTATAGAAAAAAAAAAAAAAAATAAAAAATCAAAAATCAAAAATAATAATAATAATAATAATAAATTGAACAAATTAATTAACAGATACACGCAGATATGTCTGAGTACTTGACGCGATAGAGTAAGACAGGGCGGTCGAGATCGTTTCTGATATTTATATGAATTCGAATCCTTGGCTAGTCTCGGTTTCTCGATGATAAGTAGGAGGCTTTTTAAGATGTTGTGATGTGGTGGTGGTGGTGGTGGTGGTGGGGTAAAATACTTTGGCGTTCTTAACAAGATCGTGATAATTTGTTGACCTAACAACAACGTGACTTCTTCGCTCTGTTACCCGGAGCATTTAGCAACGACGTAGGTAACCTATAGTCATATGAACTCGATGTATGTATGGAATCGTTTCTCGATGTACCTACACAGCTATATATATATATCCAAAAATCTCGGTTCATATTATTACATGCTTCGATTATCTCTGAAAAAAAGAAAGGAAATAAAATAAAAAAAACGTCTTCTTCTCTTCTTCTTCGGAAAAAAAAAAAAAATAAATAAGTACAGTAGTCGCATTAGAGATTATATTATCTGGACCAGTTTAGCGTGGCTAGTTTCTGTCGGCGATATCCAATTAGTTCTAATTATCACACTAGCATAAAACGAATGCAGAGGGCATTGCAAGCATACTTCATCCATTACCCATACGTGTTAACTTAAACAGTTTTACCAGAATTATCATTATTATTATTATTATTTTTAGAATAAATTGTAGATTTAGAGTAAGTACTAATTTCCATTTGCATAGATATATCGAAGGCTTCAGTTAAAACTACAGCTTATAGCTATCGAGAGAAACGATCACCTGTTTATTTTTCATTTTTTCTTCACCATATAATATATATATATATATATGTATTTTATTCCCGGATTTATTTTTTTTTTTTTTGTCTGAGGAGAAAATTTTTTATTTGCAAAGAGACGTAGGTATGTAGGTAGGTATGCGGAGGTACACCGACGATCAGTCATTGATATACTTCATATCAATGTCAAGACGAGGAGGTATTTACTATCGAATGAATTATTTTCAACGGCATTATTAAATTGATTATCACATATTTATATTGACATATGTGTGATTGAATAATCGATTAATCGAATCTATGATATGTACTATCGGTTCTACGATCTTGTAGAATTTCGTAATTAGAGTATCAAACAAAAATATCGCAGAGATAAGGTGAAATAATTTTTTAATTTTATTTCTTATTTATATCAAAAAAAAAAAAAAAAAAAAAAAAAAAAAAAACATTTCGATTAGTGAAAACCTGCTCCGATTTAATTTCGAGAATATAGAAAAAAAATTGACATTTCGCGAAATGCTACAGAGAGAGAAAATTTTGCAGGACACTAGAGCAGGCCGTGAGTGTGTTTTAAATTTATTTCCTGTCAAAGTTATTGGGTCTTGCCTTACGCTGGGTCGATTCCCCGAGGGATTTCCGCAACTCACGGTTTGGCGTCAGCTTGCTTGAGTCTCATACTCGTATTCCTGCGATGTTGGCTGCTGCTGTGACAGCCTAAACTTATCCTAGATATGTGTGTGTGTGTCGATAGTTATACCTACACATAGTAGAAAAGTGTATCTAGGCAGTAAATTTCTGGTAATAAAAAAAAAAAAAAAAAAAAACGAATAAAAAAAAAAAAAAAAAAAAAGAAGAAAATTTTCGAAGTATGTATGATAATTTTTTTTTTTTTTTTTCTGTTTTCTTTTTGCATAATTTAACACGTATATAGGGGGGGATTTTTGAAACGAGTCATACAACCTTGGAGTCATTACTCGTTAACTTATAGTTACTGTATACTGGATTAAAAACAATATATACCTTATGTGTGCATCACTCATAATTGATAGATTAATCTATTAATTCTGTAACTGATTTATTACGCGATGATTGATCGCGGTATCTTTGAATTGCGTTAAACGTAAATATTAAGATTAAGATTAACAATTAATCGCGATAATACCTGTATGTCTGTACTTCTGTATATTATACCTTATCTCACCGCAATCCAAATGCTAAGTAAGTATCGTTTCCGACGTGTATATAATCTACCGTCATATATTTATTACCTAAATCAATTTTTTCTTACTATTTTGACAACGATTAGTATATATATTTTACTACTCATTTTAATCGATAATTTATTTTTTCTGTGCGTCGTTTTTTTTTTTTTTTTTTTTTTTTTTTTTAATGAATGTATATACACTTAATAAATAACTCACATACGCACGAGTATATATACCAATATATATATATATATATATATATATATATATATATATATATATATATATACCTGAAAAGGCGAATAAGTATACGTGAGGTGAATTTTTTTTTTTTTTATCATATACACCTCGCTATCTGTTGGTAATATTTTCAATCAATTTGTACATACGTTAAATAAAGTTACCTGCCATTTAGAAGAAGAAGAAGAAGAAGAAGAAGAAGTTGGTAAACCAAAAATTACTTGGTAAAATATGAATCTCTGTACAATTTATTTGTTCAAATTTAACATGAAAAAAAAAAACAAAAAAAACAAAAAAAATCAATTTTTATCTCTAATTATTTTCGATTTTATGCGACGTCTCCTCCAACGTTATATTAACACGATTTTTTCAACTGTTTGTAATTTTTTTTACAAACAACTCAATTCAACTAATCTGTGTATCGTATTTCTACCTACTCACTTAATTAATTGGTGTGAAATTATTATTATTATACATCATTTTAATAGTCCCACTAATTCATTCCTAGAGATTATTACCAACTATAAAACCGCAGAGACACTGATTTGAAATCTGATATTCATATACCCACACCATTCGTTAGTTAGATCGCTTCAACAGAGTTGGCAACTGTTTTAATTAACGTAACTAATTGCACAGATTTTTTATTCTTTTCTTTCTTTTTTTTTTTTTTTTCTTCAATTTTTTTCGATTTTCTTACTTACTTTCTTCATTTTTTTTTTTTTTTTTTTTTGGTCTTCTTTTTCGCTACCAAAAAAGTATACCTCGCATAATAATTATAGTACTCACGTATATATAGGTATAAATATATATAATATAATATATATAGTAAGTACGCGCGAGGGTTAAACTAATTACGGTTTTCATACCCTGGAGGGATAATTTAGGGTGAACCTTGAGTGAGAGGAGAAGCCAAAGAGAGAACCCTTTATAGGTTGGTCTTGAGTTTCTCCTGCAGTCCTCGTGGCTAAGAGTCTGATATGATACTCGAAACTATAAAAAAAGGATCCTGAGAAAAATGAAGGGGGTTGAAAAAAAAAAAAAAGAGGGAAAAAAAATGAGGAATTATAAAAAAGAAAAAGAAAAAGAAAAAGAAAAAGAAAAAAAAAAAAAGAAGTAGGGAGAGAAATATGCGAAATCTGAAGACATCAGCGTGTACGCGCGAGTGAGTAAATGAATTTTTTATTCTTTTCATCCCTATTTTACAGAAAAATACTATATAATATATATAGGGAGGAAATTAAAAATATGTTCTATTTATTCGAAAAAAAAAAAAATACGGTACAGAGAGAAAGAGAAAGAGAGAGAGAGAGAGAGAGAGAGAAAAGTTATCCCCTAAGTTGAATAATGCAAAAGAAGAATGCAGAATGGTGGTGGTGGTGATTTTATTTTATTTTTTTGGGGGGATTGGGGGGGGGTGCTAGGTATTATCTTTAATAATCTTCTTTCGTGGTATAAAATGGAGTCTCGGGAAGAACTGTGGACGCGGAGTTTGCTGGCGTCTGTGACCACCGCGGTCTCGGTGAAGGACGGGGGTGGTTAGAAAACGGGGGTAGTACGGGTAAGGGTGAAAAGTTTGGATCAGCAATTTCTTGGGGTGGCGGGTATATTTCCTACCTGAAAACAACCGAGTTCAGCAGTAAATCTCTTGACACGTTTTTACAGTTTCTCCCTTTCTCCTCTTCGTCTTCTTCTTCTTCTTCTTCTTCTTATTCTTATTCTTATTCTTATTCTTCTAGTTTGACTACTTCTGTCGCGTCGTGTCGCATAGCGACATATCCTTCCGATTCTTTAGATACCTATATATGTTCTATCTATCTCCGCGGTATCTCTGAGACGATTTATTTCCAGATCTTAGGTGAATTCAAAGTAAATTTTCTATTTTATTTTATCTCAAAGATTTCCGATATATATTCTTTCGTTTCGTTTCGTTTCGTTTCGTTTCGTTTCTTTTTTTTTTTTTTTCCATTCACTACTATATAATAAGTTTGAATACAAAATAATAACGCAATCCAACTTCAACTTCAACTTCAACTTCAACTTCTTCTTCTTCTTCTTTTTCTTCTTCTTCATTTTTTATTCACAATTTTATGTAAACTATACCTACTATACCTATATATAATATAATATAATATATATATACAAGGGTGAAATAAAATTTTGTAATTCTACAGTATAATTGAAACAAGTTTTTTTTTTTTTTTCATTTTTTTTTTTTTTTATTTTTTTTTAAATGCTTTCATGTATTTATTTAAACAAATGCCAACATTGGAAACATTGATAGATGTGTATGTGTGTATATGTGTCATATACATATATATTCATAATTGAATGTCGCGAGATATAATTTGCTGATTTCGTTTTTTTTTTTTTTTTTTTTTTGTTTTTTGTTCATTTTTGTGTTATATATTTTTTATTCATTTATTTTTTTGTTTCGTTTCTTATGTTTTTTTTTTTTTTTTTTTTTCTTTTTTTATATATTTTTTCTTAACACAGATCAAGACGCTCGACTTCATATAGTAACCGAACTCTCAGGCGACAATAATAATTAATATATTTGTTATATAATATTACTCTCGTAGCTTTCCCAAGTATATAATATTATAGTCAATAAAATCAATTACTTTTATATATATTTGTATCATCGATTAAAATTACAAATCAAGAAAAGAAAAAGAAGGATAATAAAAAAAACAAGAAAAAATAAATAAATAAAACTTTGCGGAAAGAAATCACTGTGCTTATAATTATCAATCATCATCGTTATTAATATTATTATTATTATTATTATTATTATTAATAGTAATATCATTATTATAATTATTATTATATGTAGTTATTATATCCAATATTATTATTATTATTTTTATTATTAATATAATTATAATTATATATTATATTATTAATATATATATATATATATTATATTACCTAACAATTATATAAAACTGAGGTAAATGTTTCGACGCGAACTTGTTTACGTCGTGCGTATATAATATTTTCTTCGTTTTCATTCATATATATATATAATATATTTTTCTTCTTCTTCTTCTTCTTCTTCTTCTACATGTTGTTTTGTCCCTTTGCGTTATTTATTTATTTTTTTTATTTTTCAATTTTTTTTTTTCATAATATATTTTACAAATTTGATCGGCTACGAGCTATATATAATATATATATACTATAGTACATACATTACATACATACATGTATATATTATATTTATATATAATTATGTTCGAGGTCTGAGAGTTTAGAAAAAATAATTGAGCATCGGGAATCTGTTATTTTCTTTTTTTCTTTCTTTTTGTTGGTTTTTTTTTTTTTTTTTTTTTTTTTTGTTTTTTGTTTTTTGTTCGAAATAAAAAAAATCCCACGACCAATCTATATAGACGGAACTTTTCACTTTAAATCACAGTGTCTCTTATCTTGAAGGTCACTGGCTTACACTTACTGTTTTTTTTTTTTTTTTTTTTTTTTTTTTTTTCTTTTAAATTTTTTTGCTTGTTTCCTCTTTTTCATTACACTTTTTAATTATATATATATATTAAAGTACAATCGTCTATCTCTCTTTCTTTCTCTCTCTCTCTTTCTCACACGCTCTCACTTTCCATATTTTAAATCTTTTTTTTTTTTTTTTTGTTCAACTTTCTTCGCGGCAGGAAACTCCCGAAACATAATATAATATAGATCTAGCTATAATTATTTAGGTTCTTCTCTGGCCCCTCGCACTGATCTGACAGACGTTTTTATTTTTAATTTTTTTTATTCAATTTTCTTTACATATTAATCGCGTTGCTTTTCAAAAAAAATTCTTCTCCCCCTTCCCCGCCGATTCTTCGTTGGGGAAAAAAAAAAAAAAAAAAAAACGAAAAGAAAATCTCACGAAAAAAAAAAAAAAAAAAAGAGGATAAAACAAAGCTTTACAATTGTACCTGCGTATCCTGAGTACAAAAACGTTTTGTATAAAAATAAATATACCTATATATATCATACGAATTCTCAAACTCGTTGTTTCGTTCTCCTTCGTCCCATGGTAAATATAGAGGGAAGGATAAAAAGGCAAGAAAAAAGAAAAAATAGCGACAGAGTCAGTTAATAATTAAGTTGGAGCATCGGGGTTGTTAGGTATATCTCAGAGGTTGAAAAATAAAAGGGTCGTGTAAACGCGCGAGTACGATGCTATACAGGGATCGTGGGTGGTAGTAGTCGTTTAATTAATCAGTCATATAAATATTTGAGGAGAACGAGAGAGAATGAATGAATGAATGAATGAATGAATGAATGAATGAAGAAAAGGTCCTCGGCAAAAGTCCAGAACATATTATAGTTGTGCGAAAAAGAAACCACACATGACAAAAAAAGAAAAAAGAACAAAAACTGAACGAAAAATAAGGAACAGAAAACATAAACAGGGGAGAGAAGAAAGAAATTTTGAAGCAATCCTGTCAATTTTTTATTTCTTTTTTTCCTTCCAAAATCTGTACCACCGATCGTATATTTATAGCGAATAGTTTTTTCATCCCTTCTTCTTCTTCTTCTTCTTCTTCTTCTTCTTCTTCTACGGTTTTTGATATTTAGTCGTTTGTGAGTAAGGGAAAGAGAAGAAGACGCCTTTTCACACCGATATCTCCTGTATCTGAACCCTCTTTTTGGTACTCCCGGGTGTTCCGGGTTGTCTCAATATCCCCGAGCCCGAAATCCCGATATTAGGTGCCGGCGCTTTTGGCGGTGGTGGTGGTTCCGGTACGCCATCATCATCGGGTGGTGTATGTGCCCTGGTGGAGCAGGGGCTTCTGCTGTAAGAAGGTGGTTCAGATATTCTCTTCCCACCACCGGGTGGTGGCGAGCATTGAAACTCCTGCAACTGTAGTTCAAGTTCTTGAACAAGTTTTCCTTTATGTTGATGCATGGGACTCGAAACTGGTGAATCGGGTAGCGACATTATTCCCAGTCTTTGTTTACCCGATGTGCTACCATCGATGCCTGAACATCCTGCCTCTAGAAGTTCCTCCTTTTTTTTATCACCAAAACCAGACAAAGACGCGTTTCTATCACGCTGATGATAAATACCAGCGAATATAAGTATATTCAAAAGTAGCAGGAATATACCAACGGCTATCGTCACCGTCAAGGCAGTAGTGTAACTCTGATAATGACTCGATGCCAATTTACGTAATAAATTATTTGGTGCTGGACCAAGATTCGGATGTTGTGATACACGCGGTGTCGTAGCCGCCATATTATTGCTGGATATATTTGGCGCGCAATCAGTAGTTGATATTGAATTCGAAGACATTGATGGCTGGGTTGGCAATGGTATTGGTAACGGTGGTGCTGGTATCGGCATCACCATGCTCTGTGGTCTTACCGCACCTTCGTATAAACTTGGACTTTCCGACAAGTGATGATGCCGCATGCTGATCTCGTAACCAGGACGATGAAGTTGGGGCAGTAGATTCAACCACAATGACATTTTGTGACCACGATAATGAGAGCGCATTTCTGTTAGATGTGAACTTGCCTCCAGGTAAAGCTGGTTTATGGAATCGTAAGAATCCCAGAAAGGAGGGCTGGACGTCAACAAGGACTCTGACGAACTAGAGGGACTCGCGCCGTTCGGGTCTCTGGAAAAAGACGAGAATAAAAAACAAAAAAAAAACAAAAAAAAAAAAAAAAAACAAAAAACATATATTTAGACGAAAATTAGGGAAAAGTGAACTAGTATAAACGGTAATTAGTGACCCTCGACTGCCCAGTGACCGGGTCAGTAATAAAAAGATATAGTATACGTGCCACTAGATAATAAATTGTTCGAAACGTCCGTTGTATGAATATTAATTGTACTTTTCCCCGTACTACACTTTTGAAGATTTACGAGTTCAGCCAACGGTTACGAGGTCGTACGATATTTTTTATTTTTATTACGACTGAAATAGCTAGAGGAAAGAGAATCGCAATATATATAACGTTAGTTGAATTTTCAAAGGTAATTTAATCCGTTTTTTTTTTTTTTTCTTTTTTTTTTTCTCAAGATCTTAGAAATAACCGTATAACCCCCCGGAGTTTTTGAATAATGAATAATATAAATGAAACAAAACGGTGACATAAAGCGATTATACAAAATTGAAATGGGATAAAATTTGCACAATTTTTATATCGAGTATGATATACAACCGAAATCCTTCATCACCAGCGAGAAGCTCGGGGGGGGTAAAATACCCGATTATTCAAGATTTTCTCGATCAATTATACATTATATATTCGACAAAAATAATTATTCATCTAAATCGATTAACGAAGGGTGCGAAAGAAGAAACGTGCGATAAAACCTTCGAAATCACTTCTGTCTATATAAAAAGTAGCCTCATTCTCTGTCCGTTGGGTAAATATGGCATAAAATTGAGTTTTTATTTATTTATTTATTTTCATCACTTCCAAATCCCCCCCCCCCCCCCCCCCCCCCCCAGTCCTTCGATGTTTCCGATCCCTTGAAGAGGTACAATAGTCTGAATTTAGTATGAAAGAAAGAAAAAGGAAGTAGCAAAAAAAAATCTACGGAAGCCATATAGTGGGAAAGTGGTAAACCGAAGTGGTGAGGGTTGAAAAAAAAACAAGAAAAAAAAAAAAAAAAATGTAACCCCTATAATCCTAAGAACCGAAGTTTCCGTGCCGTTAATGGAAGTGGAATTACTCACCCGCGTCGTATAAAGTTGGCTAGATAGTGGACGAGCAGTCTGGACAAAGTTTCTTCGGAGGTACTGAAATTGTTCCTAGTGGCCGATGCGGAAGCAGTGGCCTCGCCACGTAGAAGAGGAATTCCTAGGAGATAAGGCATCTCGTCGCCTCTAAGGCTGATTCGTTCACCAGGTTGAAAATGGAAGAAATAACCACGACCACCGGCCGAAGAGTGGAGTAAAGCGAGTCTGAGAAGCGGTGCTGCGACCTGGCCATCACCGAGCAGAGACAATAGACCCTCACAAATAACTGAAGGACTTTGTTCACCGCGTTCCCAATCCGTATATTCGTTTCTCAAGGTCGAATATATCTCGTGGAGATGATAACGGTACGTATTTCTTACGTATGTTCGAAGTATACGATCTCTACGAGTCTCATTCAAACCATTCTGCAAACGTAATAGTACCATATACACAAAAAAAATTTAGTATCTTATTTAATCTTCTTATAGAAGAAAACGAAATTTCTCCTATAACACTTAAAGTAAATATATTACATATCGTTGAAATTCGACCGAAACCCAATAACGAAAAAGCACATTCTCATCGTGGTACTATAACGCAGAGCTTTCCGGAATCTTACTTATTTCAAAAAGCCCTACACGTAGCTGTATATGTGGTATTCCACGTGAACCGGATCAGTTTTTCGCCTGAGGTCATCGAATTTGACGCCAATGCAGATTCAGATTCCTTGTTACTACATGAGATGCCCCCAACAGTTACAGAGCATGAAAATAATTGGTTCAATTTATATCGCTGTCATAATTATACCAAAAATTTAATTACCACATTTTCAACTCCACTTATCTCAGCCTTGCATGAACAAAATCATAACTTCCCATAGTGCATTCTACGCGCATAAATGAGCTCCTTCGAAATATGTATAGCACTTGAATTATTTTTGGAATTCTTAAACATGTAAAACTAAGAAAATATGCGATTTCTTTGTTCTTCTACCGAAGGATCACACCAATTGCCCTGAAATTTTCACCAAAATTACTTCGAGGTGGCACTAAGGAGTGATCAAAATTTCAGCCTCCCGTTTTTATTCTTTTTTTTTTTTTTCCAAAAACCAGCGAAGCATGTAAAACTTGGAAAATATGTGTTTCTATTTTTTTTCTACTCGAAGGGTCACACGGATTGCCTTGAAATTTTCACCGAAATTACTTCAAAGTGTCACAAAGAAGTGATAAAATTTCCAGCCTCCCGTTTTTTACTTTTTTCTTTTTTTTTTTTTTGCCAAAAACCGACCCGGTTCACGTGGAATACTCCATATATACTACCTATACTATACACATATACACAAGCGCAGAATGACTGCTAGTTTATTTGTCATTGGAGATATTCTTCTTCTTTCTTTATTTCTGGCTAAACTACAATGGGTTGGAGCTAGGTGGGTAGGTATACTGTTGATTACAAGTTTGCTTGAAGCCTGCTGCAATCATGGTATACCATGTACATTGTACGTACATACATACATACATATACACATGTTGTTACTCTTTTCAAGGAAACTATACCACCGAGTAGAATCTTTTTCTCTGATTACTTGCACCGTACCTTTTCGCCCTAATTCACAGTATAGTCTAGTGAAAAGAAAGAAGAACTAAAAACTAAAAACACATTTTCTCCGTTTTTTCCCTCTGCTGTAAAATAATAATTATTAACGTTCCATCATATATACCTTACGCGTATATTTGCCTAGCTGACCTTATTACTTCGTCGTGTTTCCTCCCACGCAATTGCGGTTTAAGTCAAGTTCAATTTTGCGGCTTTGTCAGTTAATAGCTGCCGATTTATCGGTCAATTTCAATTATCGGATATCCGACTGCACCACCGGGTCATATGTGTGTACATACCTACGTATACGTTATACGTATAGCTAAACCACTCAACTCCTTACTGGTGCAGCAGAACCGTTTCATTTATCCTACTGGCTCGTTCCTAGTCCTCATTTTTCACTTACTTGAAAGTCTTCATCCGTAAGGTCGAGCCAAGCTTCACCCGAGGTTAACCCCATGAGTAAATCGCGATTTCCAAATGCCGCGTACTCCGCTCCTGGTCCCGGGATGACAGATATCAACCCTGAAGAGGCTGGCGTGGGCTGAAATACCTGAGAAAGAAAGAGAGAAAGAAAAAAAAAAGAAAAAAATCGGTTGAATTTAGAGGTGAAAGGTTTGAAAAAAAAATTGCCAGAGAGATATTCACTCCTGACCTGGTGGGCGGCTATAGGCAACACAGCGCCGTCTACGAACGGCGCAAATCCTGATGTGAATCTTGGAGGATCTAGTCTGACGTCTAAAAGCTGTTCCAAAGATCGGAGTCGAAGGCAGGGAGCAATGTCGTCGGTTTCCACGTCCCCTGAGCACCCAGTTTGTTCGGCAACACGACGTTTCACTGATAGTGGATCCCGCTGGATTGCCCAAGAAGAGAGGGCCGATCCACCAAGGAGAACGACTCTTTGTACAAGTTCTAAAATATTTTCATCAGTATATAGATTTTATTTTATCTTTTCTCTCCCTTGTTCTTTTTTTTTTTTTTTTTTTTTTGGGATGATGAAGAAAGAGGAGGAATTCAAAAATGTATGTATGCATGCGTTTCAAGGATTTGAATGAACAAGTGGCGTATAAAAATTCCGACAAGAAAAGTGGGACAAGATAGTATATATAAGCCAGTTTCGTTGTTGCTGCGCTGCAGGCAAGGATCAGGATATTAGGAAGGACTCGAAAACCGGGAGAACCCGACCGCACTTAAACCGCACCGTAGGTAGGTACCGTCATGTGTAGGTATACACCTTCCCGGGACAGATACCTTTATTGAGAGATTTTAGGACCATACCGCATTTACCTACTTTGTGTTTCCTCGCCGTAGTAGATATATATCTACCATATATATATATAGCCAGGGCTTAGCAGCGTTTTGCTCTTTCGTCTCGTACGCGATATCGCTGCCCCCTAGTGCACCAGCTAACCAAACCCTAAGTCTTTGTATAAAACGGAAATATCTCAAAGCTCCGAGGGATAAATATATTGAGGAGAAAAACGTCCCTTATTTATTTATATCTCTTTTCTTTTTTTTTTTTTTTTTTTTTTTTCCGATTATCTAGACGATTTATTCGAGTGCGAGGGGGAATAAGAGAAAATAGCCGGACGTATGAGGGAAATTTTTGTCAAAATCTTTGAAAATTTTTCCTTCAATTCTAGAGAACCTTTCGATATACCTGACGCTGTTTAAAGTACGGTATAATTTCCGAACGAACGAGTACCTGGACTTTGATTAATTCTCGTCACGTGAAAAGGCGCGAAGAAACGGTCAACAAATCAAGTAGTAAAGGTCTCCCTGTGGTCCGGCCATGAAGCGCTCTTATTACGCCCCGTATACGTACCTACTAAAGTTGATTACTCTAGTAGTTCGTTCGTTCGTTCGAACTCTTTTCCCACATTTCAAGCACAACCTGGTTAGTCTTTACACCTTATAAGGTATATTACGGATCGAGGTGATCTCGTTTATTGCCACAGGTGAAATGTTTTCCGAATTCAGGTATCTATATACGTATATACGTATATATTATATATAATATAAAATCAATTTTTCGAATACCCCGCATTTAATTAAATTCACCCTCAAAAATATAATGAAGAATTCATTTTTTTTATTTTTTTATTTCTGTTACAGGAGTTAATTATGATGCCTGATGAACTTGAAAGCCAATAAAATTTCGGGGTGAGTGAGATTTCATTAATTATATGCCTAACTAAGTAAATGAAATGAAAATAAATATAGAAATTCGACCACTTTTTGATCGGAAAGAATATATTTTAAGGGTTGAAAACTATACCGGACATTTTTAACCAGCCAGTGCTTGATAAAATGAGGTAGAGTCGGGTACCTAGTTTGTAATATGTATATATGTAAAATCCGAGTCGTATATAACGTACGAAATATAGAAGCAGCTGAGTATTGTGTCTGGATATTAGGCTGGGTCTGTGCCACGTACGTACGTACGTACGTACGTACTACGCGGTCGGGTTCGTTAGCGAAAAAGCGACATAATCCTGAGGGCAGTGTGGTTGCAGTTTTCTACCCCGAGTACTTTACTTCTCTGTGTACTCTTGCCCGTACTCAAAAAAGCTTGTTAAAGCCTCGAGTATCTCGTGACCAAGGATCGCGTGTAACATATATACATTATACATACATGTATGTATGTACTATATACCAGTGAGTTATATTATTCGAGTACTTCTTCTTTCCTACATGGTGACTCTTTAGATAATTTTTTTTTCTTTCTTTTTTACTTTCTTTCTTTTCTATATGCTTGTTTGCAAAAAAAAAAAAAAAAGTAAAAAAAAAAAGCCAAGAGTATAAAATTTTTCTTCTCAACTCAGATCTCGTATTTTTTTTATTTTTATTTTATTTCGTACAAAATTCAATCGGTTTCGGATCGGTTTTTTTTTTTTTTTAAAGCGATTTCCTATTTTTCTCGGACGGTTGATTCCCGGCTTTATTTCTTTCCTTCTCTGCTGGTTTTTCTTTTTATTTTTCTTTCTACTTCTCTAGATATATATATATATATAAGTATAAATGGGTATATATATATATTTGTGCATGGTTTGTTGGTCTTGGGGTGTATCCCAAATTCGTTCGATACCAATTCCGCGTCGATTTTATCGAGGAGATTCTCTTTGACCCTAAACCTAAGTAAATAGTGTCTTTCGAAGCGTAAACTCGCGCACCTGGTTTCCCGGTAATAAGTGGAGGCCCTTTGATTGCCCGTTGACAAGATTCGAATTCCGTCTTTGACCTGAGGCGTGCTTTGATCCTTCGGCACGTTTAAGTCTTACCTATATAGATAAATAGGGTCACGACCCGGAATGAGAGCACGTGTCAAACTAAATTGCTCAAAAAATGAATACACCAAAAATAAGCGATCCATTTATTTATTTGTATTTTCTTTTCTTTTTTCGTTTTTCGTTTTTCGTTTTTCGAAAAATTAGACCATCTCAATTATCTCTGTCAAAATATGAATAAATAAATAAATAAATAAATAAATAAATAAATAGAACAGAAAGAGAAGGATTTATGTATACCTAGTAGATATGGAATATCGGTATAATTACCACTAGCCATTGGTGAAACTGCCAAAAGATTAGCCAAGGCAGCTCCAGTACCGTGTCCAAATAACGTTATCCGTTCTGGGTCACCGCCAAAAGCAGCAAGATTTTCCCTAAGCCAATGAAGTCCAGCAACGAGATCCATCAGTCCAAAATTTCCCTGTGCGCTACCCTTGGACCCGGTTTTCAAAAAGCCTGTAAAATAGAATAGACAAAAATTCACAATTTTATGATAAAATGTACCTACAACATTTTTTTTTTTTATTTATTTTTTTTTTTTTTTACGTTCTTTATTTTCGAAAATTCCGATCACGATCTGTGATCGATTTTTGTTTACTGTATAGGAGGTATGCAATCGACATAATGTAGCTTCGGTCTGATGATTGTGGATTCTTATTTCTTTTTTTATTTCTTTTTTTTTTCTAGCTGATAGAGCAATAGCCGATAATAAGACGCTACATGACTACGAGTGTCCTCCTTTTTATGGATTTTTCTCCTCTATTTCTTTCTTTCTTTCGTTCTTTCGTTCTTTATTTATTTTTTTCCTTTTTTCTTTTAATCTGGAACCACTGGTCATTCCCAGCCATTACCTACAGGTACTGGGGGGGTAAGTATTCTTGTCACGTAAAATCTTGAGAGGTTGATGCAGGTTAGACCCTGTGCGAATTGTGATACGAAGCGAACAAAGGGGATTTAAAAAGGAAGGAATTACTTCCTACTATAAGAGGGTGGGACAGGGGTGAGAGCCGAGGAGGGTTGAGGGGGTATAAAGTAGACAATTAATTAAACGCACGAATTTAGACGTCTTTTCAGCAGCTCCGTTGCTCACGATATATATATATATATATATATATATATATACACAGAGACCAAAAAATAAAAAAAATAAAAAAAATAAAAAAAATAAAACAAAACTCCTGCAGGTATATATATATAGGTATAGTATACACAAAGATAAAGAAGAAAAAAGAAAAAGAAACACAACAATAATTAGGGAATTTGAAAATCGGATAACAGACAAAGAAAAAAAAATCTCGCTGAATATTCAATGTTTCTCATTGAAATATTTTTTCGTAGAAACCGACATGGTTCGCTCATCATTTCCTAGATTTTGTCAAATAATAATTAATAGTCTAAAGAAGGGGGGGAAAAAAAAAAAAAAAAAAAAAATTATCGAAAAATCTATGAATCCGTAAAATATGATTTAAAAAGTATCTAATTATCGTATGAACTGCAGTACTATAGCAATTAGCAGCAACCGGTAATATGGTAACATATTTTATCCAAGAATGACCCCAGAGCTGCCCTTTTATTTTTCTGTATTTTTTTTTTTTTTTTTTTTTTTTTTTGCAGTATTATTACTATTATCATTATCACTATCATCATTGTTATTATTATTATTATTTCTGTTAAACCCGGAAACAATGCCAACAATAGCAGTCAGCCATTTCCCTCGTTCTTTCGAAAAAATAGAGATATATATATATAGTAGGTATACGAATGGTTATTTTCCGGTGGTTTGGATAACCGTGCTGCGATTCTTGCGCGTGTCGAACAAAGAGGAGAGAGAAATAGAAAAAGAGAGCTATGGCGAGATCTATATATATCGGAATTAATATTTTTTAATTTTTTTTTTTCTATATTCTCTATATACTTTTTACGCTTCTATTTCCAAATTCGTGTCGATGAAAAAAAAAAAAAAAAAAAAAAAAAAAAAAATATGTCTTTTTCAATAACGAAAACGTGTGTAATTTTCATTTTTTTTTTTTTTTTTTTTTTTTTCGACTATTATTATTATCATTATTTTTTATTTTTTCAATTTTTTTTTTTTTTTTTTTTTTTCTTTTTTTTTTTTTATAGAGGGTTGGTTCGGCTCTGGGCCAAACATCCCCTCAACGCTCTCGACGACCACCACCGCGCCAAAGTCCGGGCCCAGTCAAGGCTCGTATAAACGGCTGGCTGCAATCAATACGGGGGTGGCCTCAGCCCATAGTGTTCAAACGAACGCGGGTGGGTTCCTCCTCTCGGTATACGCGTATATGTACGTAGGTATACTTACGTACATGTATATATATATATATACACGTACCATATATATATAAACCTACGTGCGTGCTTACGAATATCACTGTATGTGTAAATAGTGCGGATGTGGACCGAGAATATGGGACACACACGTGTCATTAATGTGGGTTGGTCGACGTCGACGTCGACGTCGTTGGTATAGAACTTTATCTGCGCGAGACTCGAACGTATGCCGCGTATTAATCCACGGGGTGTCTAATAGACGTATCTATATACGTGCGAAATTTCAGTACATATCTATATCTACGTGTATTACGATACCTGTGTAGAAATTAAGTGAAATATCGATTTTATATTTAGGTACCGTATAATTACATGAAAAGCAAACACGTAGATATACCTACTATATATATTTAGGGTGGTCCTTAATTTGATCATTTTCGAATTTCAATGCTTTCATAGGGTCAGGACGCGTCGCCAAATATATTAAAAAAAAAAAAAAAAATTTAGCCAAAACCCCAGATTTTTATCGCAATATTCTAAGTACATACCGCCCCAAAGCCTTCGAATTTTTCCATTTTAATAAAACACGATTTATGAGTGTGACATTTCGCGGTTAATTTTTGTTTCTTTCTATATTGCAGTATATGTATAGCTATACGAAAAATTTCAAACTTGGTTCACTGCTTACCTGTAGTAAACACGTATTCCATAAAAAAAATTCGAAAAATTTTCAACGATATAATTTTCGGAACGTACAAAAAAAAAAAAAAAAAAAAATTTCTCATCTCTAAATTGTGATAAATAAAATTTTGTCGTTAAAAAATTTGTAAATTTTTCACGGATACTTTATACTATATAATACCATAGGTATAAGAAGTAGTGTGGCGGAGTTTTAGATTATTTGAAACGATAATGTGATAGGAAGTAAAAAATAAACCCGAAGTAGTACTAAAAAATCGTGTGTTATTTGAATGGGAAGGTTTAAAGGCTTTTGGGGTAGTACTTAGAATTGGGATAGGAACCTGGGATTTTTACTACATTTTTTTAATAATATATTTCGATATACGTTCTGGCCGACGATCGGAGCATTGAAATTCGCATTATATTATCGAATTAAGGACCCACCGCGTAAATGTGCATAAAGGTACTGTGTATATACCTATAGAAAATTTGTTCAATACTCGACGAGGTAGCGGAAATTTTTCTAATATTTTCCGGGTTACGAAGCACCAAATATTATTTTTAATTTTACGTCGAACGTGGAAATTTTTCTAATTATTTTCCTTCGGTTCTTTTTCTTTTTTTTTTCTTCTTTTTTTCTCTCTTTTCTTTTTTACACATGGTGTTTTCATATAAAGTAGGTATATATATGTACCTACCTATAATACACATGTGTATTTTTTTCGTACAGACTCTTTCCTGCTGTCCCTTTTTTTTTTTTTTTTTTTTTTTTATTTTCTTTTTCCTCCTCTCTAGTTTATTTATTTATTTTTTTTTTTTTGTTCCTCTCATCTTTTTTCTTGCTTTTTTTTTTTTCTCTTTCCTTTTTGTTTATTTTTATTTATTTTTATTTTTTTTTATTTTATGTTCCGGCAATAAATATCGTTTGGTGTGTCACTTTGACGCGCGAGAACTTGCGGAGGCGTAGGTCCAATTTAAGGGATGAATAACGCCTTTTTCATGGTAATAAATGCCAATAACGTTACTTTACGGACCCTATATAGTACCTATAGCTACTATAAGCTATATATCACGACTGTATATCCTAGACAAATTTTTTTGTATCTACAGGGTGGTCTTTTTTTTTTTTCTCACATTAAAAGAAACAATATCAAATTATTAATTTTTTACATCAGATATAAATATATAATACATTTAACTTAATTAATTAAAGCCAAATTTTACTTCTGCTTTTATACTAAACTTATATATATATAAGGGTAGACGAGAGATTTTTTTAATTTCATTTTCTCTCCCTCTTTTTTCTTTCTTCTTCTTCTTCTTCTTCTTCTTCTTCTTCTTCTTCAATTCTTTTGTACAACGGTGGGGGAAAAGTTTATTTTTTTATTTTCATTTTTTTTTTTTTTTTTTTTTTTTTCTTTCTTACTGCGTACGCGAATTTTTTTCATTACGAGTAAAGAATTTTTTTTATCACGTTTCAAAAGCCCTGCTGTCACTTGCCTCGCGAATTTAAACCGCGGGACGAATTCACCGCCTTTATTCAGCGGTTTCAAAGCTCGATAGGTATATAAGAAATCTGATTAAATAATATAAATCCTAATTATAATAAAACGTGATCATTTATTAAGTCCGAGGCGAATTTGAGCTGCCTAAAAATTGACAAATTGTGATTAAAAAAAAAAAAAATAATAATAATAATAAAAAAAATGGCAAAAAAAAAAAAAAAAGGAATATAATTCGAAGAAGGAAAGACAATGCGGGTATATAAATGCGATTTATATACCTATAGTAGAACCCGGAATTCTACGAGGGGTGAAAATCAGAACGTGCCAAAAATTTAAAATGCTATCCGCGTAGTCGATTGTCGGAGTTTATATAGTCCCAGTTTCCTATTTTCAACTATCTAGTCCAGGACCCTAAGGACTGAGAATGGACGCCGACGCTGATGCCGATGCCGATGCCGACGCCGACGCCAGGTCAAGGTTACAAGCAAAGCCTTAGGCCACGCGGTGTGGGTTAAGAGAGAGATAAAAGGGATGAAGGGATGAAGGGATAAAAGGGGGAGAGATAATGGCAATGGGATTCGAAATAGAGACGAAGAAACGGTTTGGGTTATCAGTGGGAAAACATCGCGTAACGAATACGCGGACTGTATATATATATATATATAGAACCTCGCTGCAGGGTTATTGAAAAGATTAAACGTTTCTTAATGACAAATCGATTGCCAGATTGATTCGAGTTTATCCTATCTTATATACCCCGAGAATTATACAGGTAGGTACTATATGGGTACAAGGGTGAGTTTATTAACAGGGTTTTAGATTGTAGGTAGGTATATCTATATTAGACCGGTTCAAAAAAATCGACTATTCTTTTTTTTTTCAATTTTCGCATTGAAATACTTTCGGGGGGGGGGGGGGGGGGGGGGGGAAGATGCCTGTTAAAAGCGGAGCTCTTAATATTAAGATTTAGAGGTCGCTCATCGTGGATTTCTATTTTCCATTTAAATAGCATAGGAATTTTATTTATTTTTTCCTTCAGAATTTCGTAGCTCACAAACCAATGAACAAATCCAAATGACTCTTACATATTTTGATAGGGGATTGAACACTCTAAAAAATGTATCTATCATTGTGGAAAAAAAATCACAAAAAAAAAATAGTTGACTCAATTATAAATTGAACTTTGAGCTTGAATAACTTTGGAAGGAGTCAATTTATCAAAAAATGATAAGAGAAGCTTTTTGTAGAGTGTTCAATTTCCTATGAAAATATGTATGAGTCAATTGGATTTGTTCATTGGTTTGTGAGCTACAAAATTATATAAAAAAAAAAAAAAAAAAAATTTCCTATGCTATTCAAATGGAAAATAGAAATCCGCGATGAGCAACCTCTAAATCTTAATATTAAAAGCTCCGCTTTTAACAGGCATCTTTTTTCACCACCCTGAAAGTATTTCAATGCGAAAATTGAAAAAAAAAAAAAGAATAGTCGATTTTTTTGAACTGGTCTAATCTATATATATGAGTTTAGAATTGTCGAATTGGTAACGTAGTACCTAATCCTTGAATAAATACGATGGCGAGAGAAGAAGAGGGGCTGCGGGTTATTCTTAAACATGGGTAAATTTTCGATAAAGCAAATTCCGTGGGAGAAAGCACTCTGTGCGAAAAGCACTCAATATTTCTAGGGGTAGGTAGTTATAACCGTTCGACATTTCGTATATTTCAAATTTCGAATATTACAACGGCTGGATATACTCGTAGGGAAATGTTATTCCATTCCGAGGCTTTCACGGTTGAAAAATCGCGATGATGAAAAAGAAAAAAAAAAAAAAACACAATACTTTCATGGACATAAAACGAAAAGCGCTACTTTCCCGAGGGGTCAGCGTGCGGTCGAATATTTGAATTTTTGAATTTCTAACGGCTGTATAAATCGTCGGAGCCTTATTCCCTAGCTACTGCACGTTGACCCAACGTTCAAAGAACCGTAAAACGAAAAACACTCATCGTACCAGTGAGTCGAATATAAGGTTCGAAAGGTCTGATGTTTGAATTTCCGAATTTTTATATCGGAAAGGGAAACACAGCCAGTAGTAACCATTAGGACTGTTATTTCCTGGCATATAAAGTTAGCTGAACGGTCAAAGAATCCTGATGGAGAAATACTCCCTTGGAGAAGGTTTAGGTAGGTATGTACCTACTACCTCCGAAATCGAGTGGACGTTCGAAAGCTTCAATTTCTGAATTTCGAACGACCGTATAAAATGTTATTTCCTCAAAGCAAGAGGTTAACCTGAACGTTGAAATAACACTTCGTTGAAAAAACGTTACTTCCCAATGGTTAGACGTTCGAATATTTGAAATTTCGAATTTACATGGTCGAAGGCTGTCATTCCCAGACTGCAGACCGAGTTTGAATTCAACTTGAGAAAGGGATCTTTTCTTCGAAAAAAAAAAAAAAAAAAGTATCACTCGGTATACAAAAAGCCTCGCTTTTATTCAGCGCGCAAAGTAACTGCTTGACGGTTTCCACTCTTTGCCCCGTCGTCGCGACGCCCTAGTATACTGCGGTGACGTCATGCAGGGTTGGCGTCAGAACCGGATATACTATACACTATATACATATATACATTTCTAAGACGATCAACTTCCCCTGTACTCTATATATATCATCAAAGAAGACGAGCTGAGACGAGAAAGAAGAAGAGAAAAGTAAAGAAAAGAAAAGAAAAGAGAAGAGAAGATATCTCTCGGGTTATAAAAGACCCGGCATATTTTGTCCATCCTGCACACGTAATAGCTGCACCGCAAGTTCGCACATACTACATAAATGTTTGTCCAGAGACCATGAGTCTCTATACCCCTATTCGGTACGTAGATTAACATGTGAAATATTAACGAGGTACGATTAGCAAACGCATATAGGTGGTGTGCTGTACGGCACACTGTACTGTGCCGGCGATATTCTCCAGCTAAACCGTTACACCAACCCTAAACGAGACCAGGGTGAACGTGAAACTAGGAATTAATTCCATAGGCTTTGACGCGGTACTATCTTTAGCCTCAAATACCGCTCTGCAAGAGCTTAGGGAAACGTTTCAACGATTATACTACAACTTTGGGCTCTATTCAAAACCGCGTCGCTTTTGTACACGCAGACGTTTAAAATTTTTTCTTTCCCCCCTTCACTTTGAAACTCCATCAATTTTACCCTCGTTAGATATATTCGTCTTATTTTCATTTTTCGCTTTTGCGCGATGCAGGAAATATTTTTTTTTTATACAACACTTTTATTAAGTGTGCACGGAAAAAAAAAATTGTTGCTGAATTTACTATGTGAGCAGCTACATATAGGACAACACTTTTTTTCAGTAGAAATGACAACAATAAAATTGTGGTAACATTTACTCATTAGGACATTGAAATTTACTTGCTCCTATGTACCAAATACTAGAATTGTGGTAATTTCTACTACATAAAAGTGTTGTCCTATATGTAGCTGCTCACATAGTAAATTCAGCAACAATTTTTTTTTCCGTGTGCCTTTCCAAATAATTTTCGTTTCTTTATCAAACCTGCCTTCGATAAATTCTAATAGTTTGAAGTAGTAGCTCGTCTCTTCTTATAGCTGCTATATGCTTGGCTCCGAGCTCGAATAACAATAGGTAGATATTTTTAAAGCCAGTAGCGGCTGCGGCTATTCTGGCAATGAAAAGAGGAGGAATAACAATGAGGAGGCAGAAGGTTTCGAGATTTAGACTTCCTTCGTACCTACACTTGACCCATTCTCTTCAAAGATCACCTCCTAGGGGATCATAGCGACGTACGACAAGATTTCCTCGAGAGTTTTGCTCGCCTCGCCTGTGCCAACGAATATACCTACTCGAGGTTTTCGCATATTTCATAGTCTTTTTATCATGGTCAAATATTCAGGGCAGATAAACCCGCGTATTTATTATACCCGAGTTCGATTTCGTCCTGAGATTAATCGGGAAATTTTTCAGCCACAGTAGGTATAATAAAAAAAAAAAAATAGTGTTGAATCGATATTCGAAGAAATTTTCTTTCTTTCGGTTCTTTAAAAATTTTCCCTTTACTCACCCAAAACACCAAGCCGGAAATTAATTGATACAACAATGACACGGCCATGGGCAGCGAGGGCTGTACCATCGAGTGAATTTCCTGCACCCCATGAGTATGAGTCGCCATGAATGAGAAGCAGAGCTGGAAGTAGGTCCGTTGGATTACCTGAAATAACGATCGTGTCAATGGTTGGAATTTTTTGATAAATTAAACGATACCTATAAGGAAAAGATACGTTTCTGACAAATTTTTATAACGCAGAATAAACTCAATATGGTTTTTATCTTTTCTCAGCACGTTAATATATCATCTGAAAATATGCATGAGAGAAAGAAGAAAAAAACTGATTATCTGTACACACACACACACACACACACACACACACACAATACGAATGATTGTCAGTCGCGTAGAGTGGGTCTGTGATTTACTACAAAGATTGCTAAAAAAAAATGATTTTTTTTTTTCTTCTTCTTTTTCCATATTTTTTTCCCCCACAGACAGTGACTAGGTGCTGTAAAATATATACGGTTGAGGAGTTAGGTGCGTGGGTGTGGGGTGTGTAAAAAATCTCCCGTCAAAATAACGTACGACCAGTTCGAGAGTTGGCAAACAGTGAGGAGCAGCCCTCCTTCTTCATTTATCTTCAAGATTTTTAAGGGCCTTGTCCCAGTTTATCATATTTCATTTTATTTACTATATTTTCTTTCTTGTATTTTTTTATTTTTTAATTTTCTTCTTCTTGTTCTTCTTCTTCTTTTCCTTTTCCTTTATTAACATCCCATTGCAGTGATAAATTCCAAATTCTTGATGCGATATACATAGCCGTGAAAAAGATGTGTAGTGTGTATACACCTACCTACCTACCCTCATAGCTAGCAAACGCGTGAAGCTGAACGAAATGATGATGAAACTTATTGTTACTGCGCGGGCTTGACTTCTGTTCGGGTTAGTCTTTTGGGGAGAAGACCGCGGGTCTTGGTAGGTCGGAAGATGTTATTTCGAGAGATCAAAGTACCATTAACTTTGAACTGCAGGGTGAACTCAACTTTTCGCACACCATAGTGTACCATATATATGTATATATACACCAGTTCGCCGCTCTAACAATAAGTCTTACTAAAAAAGTAATACAAGTTTCGATTGAGCCTCAACCTGTTGCTTCAACAGTCGGCTACTTTCACTCTTATATAGACTATATTTCTTGGATCACGGCTTTCCCTGAACACATAGTATAGGTATACCATCCTGTATCCTCGGTTTACCAAACGGCTAAACTACTACTTCTATATATAAAGCTAGTGAAATTTTTATCAAATCTCAGTTTCGTTTGATTTTCAAATTCTGTTTCCTCTTCTCCTCATTCGTGGAAATAAGTATTTCAACCCTGCAGGTTAAAGAGCTTAGATATTATATTAAAGCTCGAGTCATGAAAAGGACCAGGTTTAAATTCATCAAAGAAATAGCTCGAGGCGTTGGCGGTTGGTAGGTACACGTACCTATAGGTATATAGGTAAAGGTACTTGGTTTATTGTAAAAGGGAGGATATAACTTCTTCCATCAAAATCGTGCAGGACGAGGAATGGATTTTTATTCCTAACAGCGAGGAACATCGCATCCTCCAAGTTTTACTTTGAAAGTCCTTTACAGCCGGACGCGAGGCTACGAACCGTGAATTAAACGTTTCCAGTTCGGTACGAATCGTTTGGCCTGTGAGTCTTTTCAAATGGGGGAAATGGCTTCTGTCTACAAATTAACAAATGGAACTGCCTCAGGGTTTAACACAAAAGCGAGAACGGAAGAAGAAAATGAAGACGAAGACGAAGAAGAAGAAGAAGAAGACGACAGCGAAAGCTGAAAAAGGAGATCCATTGTCGTTTGATTTTAGTCCAGTAATTTCAATCCCTCTTCTGCGTCTCGCTCTTCGTATTTCCATTCTGCTGGAATAGATCTTCCGCAGACCTTGATCTATACGTATTCGTAATATTTAACCGTATATTTTGCTATGGCCCCGTATACATTGTTAGGTGATGAAATTCATGCCAAGTGAAGATTTCGTTGAACGTGACTAAGACGGTGGTGAAGTGTGGTGTGAACTGTTGGCAGCAGAGATGATCTAGGACGTTGAGAATATATAGATGATCTAGGTTGAAAGGACACGAGGCTACCTCACTCCCGCGGTGCTTGCAGGACTCCCAAGGGATCCAATCGACTGCAATGCACTACGGAATTGAGAGAGCAACGCGTTTATCTGCAGTAGTTTCACCATCCCCATCATCATAATAATCATCCTGTATAGCGAAGAGGCTTATGCTTTGGGTTTAGATTTAGGTTTAGGTTTAAAACTTGGATAGCTGCATTGCTGCAATAGTCTTGATAGTGCGCTTCTCCGCAGTTATTCAAGTTATACGTATGTATGAGAGATTTGAGAGTTCAGACCTCGACACTACTCAGACCCTGTGCAGGTCGATAATATCATCCGTTTGAAGCCCTCTTCAAGTTCGTTGTAGCCATTCATCCCCCTGCCTGCCTGCCTGCCTGCTCTGACCTCTTCAAGAACTCATGCTCTTACACGAGAGTTTATATACCTACCAGATACTCAACTAGCTCAAGAATACGGTGTCGAATATTCAGACTAACATCACTACCTACCCAAATCATGTGAACCTAATTCATTGCGAAAAAGAAGAGAAAATTTGAAAAGTATATAACAAAAATCGGATACGTATTACTATTATACGCGACCTAGATATGTCTCACTATTTTTCACCCTTGCGTTTGGAACGATGGTTTTATAAAACGTTTAAGAAATCCTTCGGAGTGGGCTAGCACTCAATAAACGTAGTGTGGCACTGTCATAGATTTAAAATTTCAATATTTTTCTCGACAAAATTTCCTACATAATATATAACTAATACCTAAATCTCTATAGAACCATGTCGTCGAATGGCTAGCCAAGAAATCTGTGTTACGGTTTAGGCAAGATTCCAAAAACTACACATATACATACATATATTCGACTAGCTGCAACTTACTCACTCATACATACATAAGTAGATTTCGTATACAGATATAGTACGTAGTCACATATACAATACGAAGAAAGTCTGCAGTAAAGTACATACTACATATATATAGGTATAAATAGGCTACGATTGATCGGGTTTCCGGTACCGAAGGATACTGCAGATTTTTGCGAAAACACGATTGGCCCTACTAACTTATATAACTATAGGAACAAACGGTAAATTTAACAGACAGATTCGCGCATTAGTTTTATAAAATTTTCTCTTTGTATTTATTTTTTATTTTTTTTTTCTGCACAATGAATTTTACAGTTTAAATTCCAGCCCCCCGTTGAAGCACTCAGCTGTTAATTTAAACGGTTTATATTGTTTAAACGTTTCATGTTTCTGCTCATAGTTATGTGGTGTGTAGGGGTAGGTATAACTTGTATGTATGTACATGGGTTATAAACCACGAGCATTTTTTTCTAAATGCCTTGCTAAGCTGGTACAAAATTGTCAAAAATAATTTTCTCAACCCTCGAGTTTACTCTCATGGCGAAAGTTAGTTAGTCAGTTAGTTAGTGAGTTAGTTAGTTAGTTAGTTAGTTAGTCAGTCAGTTAATTATTAGCTACTGTACCTACATCTAGTATATACTGCACACGAGTCCCTCGGCGTAAATTTACTCCTAATAACTTCAACTCTATTATACATTGCCATGCTATATACGGTATACATATATGACCAGTATAAGCCACTATACCTCTCTATATACCTATAAATACCTACTACGTATAAGTTGATTGCTGTTAACTACGAGCCATATGGGTATTGTGTCTATACATAAATGTATAATCATATATTGTACACCGATTTGTTCAAATATCAAGAGTTTGTAGTAGTACTGCTTAGGGTGATGCCATATCCTTTCCATAGAATTTGGAAGAAATTTGTTTTTTTTTTGGCACAAATTTTTTGGCCATTGGAATCAAAACGATTTTCCGAAGGCGGACACCTTCTTGAAAAATATTATAACCGTGGGGTGATTTCGATTAATTTTCTCCTTTTCTGTTTTCAATTATAATTAATTTATTTTATATTTTTCTTTCATTACTGTTATACGTGTGTGAAGATTTTCGTACGAGTAGTACCTGTAACTATGTGTTATACCGAAACTGTTGAGGTTTTGAAACGGGGTAAATCGGCGCATTACAAACTCTCTGCATGTCTGTATATAATATATATATGTATATATGGTAGTTATATTATATAAATTGAGTTTAAGTAAGCACACACACCGCACACGCAAGAGTAATATACCCTACATAACGGAAATAGCGAAACACATGTGGAGAGTAATGTGGAAAGTTACCTCTTGATAAAATCACCCCCTTTACGATTTACCTCAATTGATGCTCAAGTCGTATGTTATTATAATTATTCATTCGGTTGATTACTTTGCTAATTTCTAACTCTATTAATCCACTTCTATCCCCGTTTGCTCAAATATATACATATATATAATTCATATACTATAATTTATCCTCGTTCATACTTATTCTCATTATTTATATCCTGACTCTAATATCACATCTCTCATTTCTTTTTTTTTATTTTCATCAATTTTTCAAACAATTATTCATACAATTACATAGCCTCGTTTATTCCGATTTGCCCGCGGGGTGGACTCGGACAGAATTGATGTCCAGCAGGAAATTATCTCAATTTAGGGGGGGTGGGGGGGTTGAACCGTTGTGTAGCACGCTGATGTAGGAAAAAGTGGTGCTTAGTGTTTTTTTTTTTTCCTTTTTTCATTTTTTTTTTTTTTTTTTGCTAAAATCCTTGTGCAGAGACACAGTCGAATGGCATAATTCAGTTTCGCTGCTTTTGCTGCTGCCTGGTATAGTGTGGATAGGGAGAACAAATGAACGAAGTAAGAGACAAACGGTCGATTCTGAGAAAGGAGAAAGTCCAAGATTCGAAAAGTCCGAGAAACGGATTGCCGGAAAGATTTATACTCATCGGAGGGGTTGGAGAAGTTCGCTTTTCTTTTCCTCTTCTCTATATAAAAGAACGACGAACGAACGGTTAACAAGCTCCACGCGCAAGCGCATCCCTCCCAAATCATGGCTGCCCTGCGAACGTGAAAGACAATTTTTTTTTTCTCTATTTTTTTTTTTTTTTTTTTTTTTATACCCTTATTCCACGCAGCGTATCTTCTTATGGGTAAAGAAAAAAAAATTTTTTTTTTTTTTTTATTGGGTAGCGAGAAATTGAATGTGCCAAAAATATGTAGAAAAAAGTAAAAATAGATAAAAAAAAAAAAAAAAAAAAATGGACCAATTTGTACTGAGATCTATTTTTTCTCAATCATTTTAACCCATCGGAATATTCTTTGTACCGCGTATAGCTTTTAATGTAAATGTGTTTTCAAACGATCTGTCGAGCTTTTCAAAACGGTAATTGACTCCGTTGGATAATGATCGTGTGCTTTTATACTCCCCTGACGATTTGTACTCCGATTGTGAGGGGCAAATGTACTCCTTGAGGCGTGTTTTTACAGTGTCTTTAACGGCGACGTTTCAGCTTTTTCAACTCTCTTGAACTTGAGAGTGAGAAAGAGAGAAAGAGAGAAAGAGAGAGAGATATCCGGTGTTTCTTTAGAGATCAAAGCCCTGATCGAACTCGGGACAATTTAGTAACACAGCTCTGAGGACTTCTTTTCGTGTTTAAGGAGACGATGTACATCGTAAAATGATGCAAATTGAGGGTAACGTCAGATCGAAAGAGTATAAACTTGTTGTTTATCGCGGTCTTGACTCCGCGTATATAAAAGCTTCGGAGATATTATATTTGAATAATAATATACAGAGACGCGCGCGTGCGTATCTCTATACTATATTATATCTATATATCTGTAATATATTTTAAATCTCATTCTCCCCGTTTTGCACAAACACAAAACAACATACCCAAGACATGAAACGGTGTAAATATGATCAGAAGATGAAAAAAAACTGCAAAAAATAGTTCGAAACGTTTGATACTAAAATTGAAGAGAAAAAAAGAAAAAAGGACAATTCAGATTCCAAACACCGTTGTTCGTCCCTCTAAATTACATCCCATTATTCAAACCAACGATTTCGGGTTATCGTGCAGAAAACATGGTAGAAAATTTTTGGGGTGTGGGGGTTTGTATTGCTACACATATATTCGGATTTAGGGCTGGCGAAATAACCATTCCGTAAATTTCTGTGACACTCATATACATATATATATGCGAACCCGTGTGAAAAATAAAAACTAAAATAAAAGTCGTAAAAAATTGGCAGGATTCCCGCGAAAATTATACATCAGTCTCACCGTGGGGTGGCCTGGGTACATAGAGGTTCAAGTAGAGGCAGTCCTCGCTGTGATTGGTCAATATCGGTGTTATTTTTTGAAGATAAATCCTCCGTTGTGAGGACTGTGCATCTTCCGGGCTCGGTAATTTCTGTGGGCAAGCTGGTGGCATGGAATCAGCAACCCTGGTACCTCGCCAGGGCGTCGGTGTAACCGGTGGCATATAACGTAAGGCTCCAACGGGTGGTGTGGCGTATGGAACCCCGAGGTATGCCTCGATCGCTGCAACTCTTGCAACGATACCTCTGAGCGCACCGTACCTCGTACGCACGAGTCTTGTACCATATTTTTGTCCATCAGCGAGTCCCTCGGCTCCACTACTACCGAGAACGACCTGTAGGACAGCGGCCATGCCCAGAGCCCTGAGTAATACAAATTTCCATCCCAATCGACTCCGGGGAATAATTCCGAAATCGGACCCCGACCTCGGCGTCGTCTTCGCCTTCTTCCTCCTGCATTTGCAGACAGTATGGGTGGGGGGCGTCCGCATCGCGTCACGCCGCCGCGGGTCGGCCTCCCTGGGACCCGCATCGGTTTTGGGACTCGGTGAAGGCCCCCCGTACAGGATAACCTCGGGATGACCGGATGCCCCCCCGCCGGCCAGTCGCGTCGTACCAAATTTTACGTATATTTGATATACGAGACGGTTTTACTCGCGACTGCAGCTTCAGATAGGAGGAATAATAATAGGAGGGTAACTGGTCCCAGTCCATTTCGCGATAATTTAATAGCTGATGATATGTTTGAGGGTTCCTTTATTCGGGGTAATATGCCGCTGGAATTCATCGGTGATGGTATCCATTCACCCTTTATTATTAAATATCGTTAATATCCTCCGCTTCCTCCTCGATACCATTTGGTTTATCTACAGGTTCAATGCAAAATCGCTTAACCTGTCATCTGGGCATTTTCATAATTAGCTAAGATTATCAATTCCTCATTTATAATCGCTACGAGTCGAACCACCGAACGTGCAACATACTCTCCTCCCGTTTCCTCTTCCTCAACCGCCACCACCTTGTCTCTAATTATCAAGTTTCTACTTTGAATACTCGCGAACCACCTCAAACGTCGCACTGTTTACTTTCGGTTAATTCCATCGCAGGCATATCAAATCCACAAACTTCACGTATATTCTATCCCTTCGTCATTATCGGGGGTTTTGCATAATCCCTTAATCTACTGTCCAAAGTATCAGTGCAGGTATCTATACCAAATCCGATATTCTCATCTTCTCTTATCTTATCTTCGGCGAACAAGTCTTTGTATAGGCATCTATCGATAAATATTAAAGATGGGAATTGTACAACTCCGCAATTCCTCGTTTAGGGTTAAAAGAGCAACAGCCTGTCGCTCGCCAGACACTCAAACAATCCAGCAAATCTCATACGAACTTTGTTACTCTGTATATATTATATAAAGATTGATATACTCAAGACGATAATTATAAACTGGCAGTGATGAATCTATACGATTCGTCTATAACTGTAACTTCATCAATCAATCTGCGATGCACTCTGAAATTTTTCTTTCAACACTCGCCCACGCATCTCGTTGCTAAAGTAGTTCGCCGAAGTGACTTATTCGTGGCCATATAATGTATAAGATTCCTCTTTACTTCTTTTTTTTTTTTTTTTTTGTTTTTTGTTGTGTATTTCTTAACGGTTTCCGTTTTTCTAATATCGCCGAGTTTTTGCTATGGCTTTGGTTTCGTTTGCTTTGGTCGTACCCGCGTTAAGTGCGGTTTACCCCGTCGACGACACCCTGTTCGAGACGTATTCGCCCAGGGTCTACTGGCGCGAACCGGCGCGAGCCACCGGGTCTCTTGGTCGGTCTAGGGCGCCGGGAGCAAAGCGTCGTGACGCCTACGGACCAGGGCGCAGACGCGGGTAACCATCCCCTGGTGTAACAAACACGATCGATAACTCCACGGCAGACCCTGACTCATCTCGCATCTCCCTTGCTCGCTTCATCTCTTACCCAAAACGTTGAAGGACACTCTTCCTTGAAGCCATCCAGCCATCCAGCCAGCCAGCCAGCCAGCCAGCCAGTCAGCCAGCCAGCCAGCCTCATCGTGCTGCTACCATACCTACTATATCCCACTACCTTTACTTTACCTCTACCTACCTTTACTCTATACTTCGACGCGATTCACCAGCCTGGGATTCGACGCCCTACGTACGCGTATACCCGGTTTACATGGCTAAAACTTATCCATACTCTATATAATCGTATATATATGTATATGCATACACATCGTATATACCGAGCTTTCGAATGACTTACAGAGAATTAGATATTAGCCACGTAGCTCCGCATAGTGGAAAGGATTTTCTTATTATACGGGATGGGTAGGTAGCTGATACTATAGGTATTAGCTGACGGGAATGAAATTCAGAGAAATTTTATTTCCTTATCAAACAATCTGCGTTCAATGTTTTTTTTCTTTTCTTTTCTGAACGTATCACGTTTTCATATGAACGTCAGCATTTTTCTAATTTTTTTTTTTTTTTTTCTCACCCTGATCGTTATAGAAAATTTCTATCCTAATCGAGAAGAAAAAAATTTTAATTTCTCCTGTTTTTCTACATAGGTACTATACATAGCGTTTATCCTTTTCTTTTTTTTTTTTTTTTTTGATTTTTATCCGTGAAGATTGAGTGTCGAGAATTTTATCTCTTATTCGTATATTTTACTTTTACTTTTTCTTCCTTCTTTTCTTTATTTCTTTTTATTTTTTTCGCGCTGGTGTTCTTATACTTTTCAACCTCGTGGGTTAATCCGGCATGACATATTGTCACAGTTATTATCATTCGAATTTATTCCTTACACACGATGAATACGTAATAAATATATTAATGCGGCAGCAGCAGAAGCAGCAAGGAAGAGAAAAAAGCTCATCTCTGATCTAATATCGAGAAAATTTCAAGGGTTCGCGGGAATCTGCATAGCAGGGAGAGTAAGAGAGAGAGAGAGAGAGAGAGAGACAGCCGCGTGGTGCGGTTAGGCGCCACGCCGG
Organism: Tenthredo mesomela; assembly: GCA_943736025.1. Classification (NCBI taxonomy): domain Eukaryota; kingdom Metazoa; phylum Arthropoda; class Insecta; order Hymenoptera; family Tenthredinidae; genus Tenthredo; species Tenthredo mesomela. The sequence goes on along the minus strand of OX031020.1, from coordinate 2,206,253 downwards.
ACCCTATTTATTCTGTGGGGTAACACTCTCTAATCGAACGGTATCCAATCTTCTGATCATTTGGTTATTTACTCAATGTAGGTCACACTCTGGGCGAGCCTATGAATACCGTTTTATCGCAAGCGCGCCGTTTCGTGGCTGGCTTAAGAGCTGGGCGCCAAAGCGAGCGTGTGTTATGGCCTGGTAAAGCTTCCCAAATACGAACGAGCCACGTATCTATCCATACGTATACGTATAGATTTATACTTGGTCTTATACTTACGATCCAAACAAAAAAAAAAAAAAAAAAAAACTAAAAAAAAAAAAGTAGACGAAGTACCTGTAAACCAGTCGAATGTGAATTCTCAATGTGATATCATTTGAAAAAAAAAAAAAAAAGTTTCTCAATATTTATCGTATGAATATTATGAGAAAAATTTATTGAATTTGCATCGTATAACGATATATGGATATGTTATTTACTTTCAATTATAATGTATTGATTTATTATATAATATTTATATCCAATTAACCTGAATTAGAAACAAAAAAAAAAAAAGGATATTGAAAAAAAATTCTATACCGAATCGAGAAGATATTATGTATACCTATCTACGTATACGCGCAATTATATGAAATGGGGTAATATTTCCTAGATGTTATAAGGGGGGGAAGCTTACATAATTAATATTAATTAGAGAAAAGCTCGTAAAGTATAACGAACGTCTCCGAGGTATATACATAGCTGCAGTGTATATATATATACGTATCTATATATATATATATATAACAGGGTTTGTCTCGAATACAATTATTGTGTCAAGAAATATATATATATAGAATTAATTATTATAATTAAATGGTAATAATATTCGAACGAATTACTATATCATAAAAAGTAAAAAATTTTGCTCATATTCTCTGCGTAACGTTATCGCTAAAACTAAACTAAACTCGTGTCTCATACCCCCGCATACACATAGTAGTAGTAGGTAGTATGTGACCCAAGTTAGGTAAACGTGACACATAACTCTTGACATAAAACCAAAAAAAGAAGAAGAAAAAAAAAAACAGAAAAGAAACTTTTAACTCGAAGGGCTACAATCTTTCTCTAACTTTTTTAAACCCATTTATGTTTGTATAAAGTCACGTGTGTGTACATACCTACTAGAATCTTTTCGTTAAATTAGGAAACTAAAAACTATATAACCAAGAACCTGCGGGACGATGAAACTAATCTTCATAAAAAAAGAAACAAAAAAGGAAAAAAAAAAAAAAAAACGAAAATTTTTTTTTTTTACCTTCATTTTTCTGACAGTGAATGCAAACCCCGTTATTTATTTATTCTTCACAAGAAAAAAAAAAAAAAAAATTCCTATACCTGTTCACTGTGAGATTTCTATATACTAAAATTTTACGACTTTCCTGCACGATAGTACCTACCTACTATATCGCTGCAGAGATGTAATCGACCGAAAAATTTTAGCGACTAACTAACTGCTAATTGCACTCGCAAATATATCTTTCTGACCATCTATCGAATATTCCCTCCCTACCTATCTTTCTCTCATTGACCCTCACCTTGAACCAATCCCTGCCCTGTTGTGAAAAAGGTATTTCGAAATTGACCATCGAGTATTGCTTTAGTCCGGTACTAGACATCCTCGGATATCCTTGCAGCGCTATAAAATGTCTTGTCAAAATTTGTCTAAATTCAAATTCATATCCGGGTATTGATACGTCAGTAATTTTCGTTTTAGTTTCTCTATTTCTTTTTTTTTTCGTTCTTGTTTTTTCCAATCTTAATATTGCTTCGAATTTGACCTGCAGAGTGCGAAAGAAACAAAAAAAAGAAGAAAAGAGAGAGAAAAAAAAATACAGTATCTCGCGTATATCTCCGGAATATGTCTTCGATATTTCTTCTCATACTTATCTCGGCAATTTCTTTACCGGAAATTGCTAGGTCAGCGGATACCAACGTAGCTGTAAACGGTAGTCCAATGGTGATGGTGAAATCGACATTGAAGACCTGGTATTCTATGTACAGTTCTTATCGTGATGAAATAAAATTGGGTTATTGTTGGGCTGATTATTTCGTGAACGTTAAAAATCTCGTTGATACACTGGCTGGACCAAGACTACTGGGAATTAATATTGACGATCCAACGCCGCTTGTAGCAATTTTAAAAAGCTGGTTCAACGACGGAAGTGATACGAGTAGTACCAAATCTATTACCGCCAATCTAGAGAGTGAAAAATCTCAAACTGATAATGAAACCGGCGATAATTTCGCCGATGATAATTACGACGATCCGAGCTACAACGAAGGGACGGATAATCCATCGTACGAGTGGAAATCACCGGATAATAACAACGGAGGGGATCAATTTACGGTCCATCAGCGAAATCCGTACACCGAGGGTTTTGACAACGGTGAAAAATCACCGCGATACTTTTACCCGGGTATTTACAGTTTTGAAAAACGAAGCAACGAAATAGCCAGGAGTTTGTCCAGCCCCGAAAATCTCGCTTCAATTTCAAACCATAATTCGATTTTAAAGACTGTTCAAAAATCTGATGACCATCCTGTAGGCAGAAAATCGAAACCGAGAGGCCTAAGTGATGTGTTCATTTCCGTTTTGGGTCTCAACACACCTCCAGGACTCGGACCTCTTATGCTAGGCAGTAAAGGACCCAATCCGATATTCTATATCATGTTGAAAGTGATCGGTACGGTTATGAGAATCGGAAGAAAGGCTCTAGACACGATTCAAGGGGTCAGCATATTGGCTTGCAGTAAGGACTATCTAATCAGTAAAATGTTCTATTGGATAGACTCGTGAGATATGTGTGATTGATAATGATTAAATGATTCTCTTTATTTTGTACCAAGAATATATAATAGCCAAAGATAACGAAACGATTTTATTATCATCATTATTTTTTTCCTTAAATTTCCATCATCCTTTTTTCCGTGCAGTTTCTGCTTCTTCTTCTTCTTCTTCTTATTTTTATATTTTCACTCTTCGTATGTATAGGTATAAGTAGCATATGTTTTCAAAGTGGTGTTTTAAGGATCCTTTGAAATTTTTTGTTCCCTTTCATATTCAAAAGGTGGTTATTCAGGTGCAGTATTATACACCCAGGGGTTAATGTTTGCCCCGTTGAAATTGGAGTCTTTTTTTTTTTTTAAGAATAAAAGAGACAATTTTCTTCCTCCTTGAACGTAACGTCCGTCTCTATACACCACCGTGTTAATATTCAATTCTTAATCACCTCCATTTACTCGTATGTACTTAGTACTACATATATATAGAACCAAATATGACTTTACACAAGAGTGCAGCACGGTTTCCCATGAATATTTTTCACCTTCATTTCAGGAACGTATAAGATTAATCTTTGCTTTACCCTTAGGTTAAAATAGCTGCTAGGGGTAGCCTCATCAACGTTTTCTGTACTCTATAAGCAAAACACTCGACAAACTTGCGAGTAATGGTAGAGTATAGAAATTCTTAAAGCTTTTAGAATTCTCGCTTCTGCGATATCCATCAAAATCTCTATATATAGGTACCTACATACTTTTAAATAATACGTTTCCTTATTTAATCTTAATTGCGTTTGTTTAATTTTCATTTTATGCGATAATAATATAATTAGTTCAGATAAATGAAAAGTATAAGAGAGAAAAGAGAAAATGAGAAAATGAGAAATGAGAAATTGTCTCTGTACCTACCTACCCCCTGGGGTAGAATTATCTCTTAAAATTATTAGCGATACTTGGCAAAAGGCCGAGGAGGATACTGCGCAGACCGTCGTCATCTTTTACGGAAATCATTTTATATTAGTCTCTTAAATAACATTGAGCTTTTCTTATATTTTTGACCTACTATATATTATCACTGTCAGTTTATCCAGCGGCTGGTGCTGCATAGCACAAGCCGCCTCACGTAATAACGGACAATATTGCGATAATAAAAGTTCGAGTATAGGTATATCTAGTATATATATATATATCTAGCGAGAGGGTATGGCAACGTGAGAATGGGACAAAATATTCTTTTATAATCCACGAGAACGTTTAAGCGGTACCAGAAAAGAAAAAAAATATAGGTATATATGAAGATAGTCGAGAGGAAAAATAGGAACCTGCGGGAAACGAGCTAAGGGAGTGAAGAAAACGACGACGACGACGACTGATGCAGCAATGGTATAGATATATAGGTATAATATAGTGATACGGAGCGAATCTATATCGTCACTCTCATTAGAGGCTCGAGAAATATTTGGGGAATTCGTGATGAGGATAGCTCCTAGCATTTTCTGATCGTATTTTCGATCTTAGACTCACCTCTGTTCAACGTCTACTCTTATATAGTTATACCGTGAGGTTCTGATGCAGTGGACGCGGAACGCTAGGGATACCAACCCAAAAAGGTGCTATTTCATGGGCAATATAAGTCATGCAGTAAATTGCAACAGCAATTTAGTACTAGATGTTTTTAGTAAAATCACTAGAAGTCGAGAAAAGTCCCTAAATTTCTAGTTATTTTACTAGAAACATCTAGTAAGTTGCTAAACTGTTACTGCAGTTTACTCCATGAAATAGCACACTTTTTGGGTTGGTATCCCTAGCGTTTCGCGTCCACAGAACCTCACGGTATATAACTATATGCATACGATATCTCAGGTATTATTTTCTCAATAAATTCGTGTGCAGAAACGATATTGAAAAAAAAAAAAAAAATGAATGAATGAATGAATGAATGAATGAATGAATGAATAGAAAAGGAAAGGAAAGAAAATTTATCCCGATTAGTTAAAAACTCAAAAATGTGTATAATTTTTTTTTTCGAGTAGGTATTTATGCACATACTGCAGTACGCTATATACCTACGCCTGTGATATATAGATAGTAGGTAAATAGGTATATATGTTCAATATTACATAAGGGATAGCTCCTTCTCGTTTCCGCCTCGGCGATGGAGTCGCTGATTCGGCTAATGTCATCATCCCTGCTGACACCCGGAATGCGATCCTGCGGCGTCGCGTACTTTATACATCAGCTCTCAGGGCCGTCTTAGGCCATGCAGGGGCCCCTGGGCACACAGAGTTTGGGGCCCTCTCAGAAAGCAAAAAAAAACGTGAGTGAAAAAATCAAAATGTACTTTTGCTTAGTGACTTCATTGGTTTCGGGGCCCCAATCAGGCCGGGGGCCCTGGGCACGTGCCCCACGTGCCCTTATGGAAAAGACGGAACTGTCAGCTCTACCTCCTATACGTACACCCGTATACCGCATCCCTATCTAACAACTACCGCAGAATAAGCATGAAATGAATATCTATTCTGACTCGGGAAAACTGAAGATGGAACTTAAAACCGCGTTTAGAAAATATATAGAAAGTTCAACATAATACGGTATGGAAAATACCTATTTGGATATGTAATTAAAAACGGGATAAAAAAAAAAAAAGGAAAAAAAATAATCTACACGTATTCTGAGTTCGAAATTTTCTCATTTTCTTTCTTCTTTCGCGTTATTTGATTTTCTTTTTCCCTATAATTGACGTTTTGTTATTTAATTTTTCCTTATATTATTCGATACGTGAATAAACTAGCCACCCTGTACATATCTTTAAAATACGTAATATTATATGGTATATTAGCGACAAAGTTACTAATACGTAAGGCTAAGAGAGCCGTTAAGTCACTTAGTTATAGTATATACCTACGTCTTTGCATATGAGTTTAGATAGCAAATTGAAAATTTGACCTAGTAGCTATACAAAGTGAATTATAGTTTAAACATAACGGTTACCCTCTTCTGCATTTTATTTTTTTCTTCAATACTTTGGTAAAAAAATAATTAACAGAAATAATGATGATAGGAAATTACAGAGAAAAAAAAAAAAAAAATGAAAAATAAAACATTTGGAATTATACTCGGATTGATAAAATTCACGAATTTTTCTACCTATACACAGTATAATTATTTTTTACAGGATTGTAAAACAGAATTAATGTAAAATATAACAAAGGGATATATATTGCGTTACTAATGCCATAAGGTCGTAAGCGCCAAAAAATTATTTTTTTTGTGCATATGCCCAAACGATGTTGTATGGCACGAAAAAGATTTTGCCACCAAAAACACGATTTTTTTTTTTTTTTGCGGTTACGCCCTTATGGCATTAGTGACGCGATGTAATATATGAATATAAGGTGAAAGCAGATTTCGTTTTTACTTTTATTCAAAAGATACCTAAATGCGAAATATACGTCTATATATAGTACCTACCTACCTACATATAGTACCTGTATTACAATTAGCCCGACAACCTGTTGTATTTATATATACGTTTATACCTGACAAAAGTGGAGATCACTCTTGTATATACGTGCCAATTACGTTTGTTAATGCTGATTAAACAACGCGCATGTATTTACCAACTCACTCTTCACTCACTCACTCACTCATTCCCTATATTGCCCTCGCTCTCGACACAGTGTTTCAATATTCAACGATTTCGGTAAAGTAATTCGCGGTTTATCAAATTATTAAAATTCAATAAACGTCTCCTCTACCTTCGTGTATGTACCTACCTTCCTACCTTCGGGCTGGCTGGTATATATATATATATATATATAAATTAGAGCATTCATACATAAATAAATAAATTACTATATGTATGTGGAAAGGAAGTGTTAAGCTTGATGTATTCGTTTTTTTTTTTTTTCTCCTTTTTTTTTTTTGGGGGGAGATTTTCAAAACTTATAATTGTACACAGAAAGAAAGGGTAACTTGATTCAAGAAAATTTTGCGGTCCAAAAATGGAGACTGAAATTTTCTCGGATCAAATCAAAAATTTTCTCGAACCAAGAAAATTGGCACAAATTGTTCAGCGAAAATTGTTCATGTTTGACGCGCTATAACTCCGAAACTACTGGTTGTACGGTCTTCGACCACAGAGACATTTTTGTAGAGAATTTAATTTCCTTCAAAAGCTATACAAAGGTTTTTGCGAAAAAAAATTTTTTAACAACGAAAAATTCAATTAAACAAAAAAAAAAAAAAAATTCCTGTGTTATTTAGGTGGGAAATCGAATTTTTGAATGAGCTAAGCCGCTATTAGACCTAAAACCTTTTGCCAGGCGGCAAAATTTTTCATTTTTTATAAAGTATAAGATTCTCTGGTATGCCATCGAAAAAAAAAATATTGCCTAAAAATGAAACACCCTAATATATATAATATAAAAATTATCGACATATATATAATTATTATTATTATTATTATTATGGGGATAACAATTATTAATGATATACAAATTAATAGAATTTTTTTTTTTTTAGTTATATTTGCCAATTGTTATTCCTTTCCCTTCTAACCAAGCTGACTCTATCGTTGACACGTTACGTAAAAAACATCTTCCGGTCGCCACAACTTCCGTAAAAAGAACCAACGCGGGTTTCGAACCATTAAGTACCGAGGAAGGATGAATGGCGACTGGTTGTCTAGTAGAAACCTGAAAAAAAAAACCTCATAGAAAGAAACCTGATGCATTTTACTTTGGAGAAAAATTTATATTGAATCGGAATTAGAATCGTTCCGAAATTGTCAATTTTGAAGAATTCGAATAAAAAAAAATAATAAAATAAAAAAATAAAAGACAAAGGAAAGAATTTTCTTGTCTCTCTAGAGTTGGGTATCTCCTTTTTTTTTCTTCTTCTTTTTTTTTTTTTGGATGTGCTTTTCTGGTGTTTTTCGCCTTCTCACCTTCTTACTTTAGCCTTAAAAACTCACTCTTCTACACATGTTATTCACACGGATGTAAAACTTTTCCCATTATAGGTTTCACCGTGACACAAATTCCGTGAATAGTTCGCCCCTTGAAAAAGAGCGAGAGAGAGAGAGAAAGAGAGACAGGGAAAGAGACTAGAGTTTACTCAAAATTGACTGAAAGCTTGAAGCAGATTTCAAGCTTCGCCTATAGGTAGATGCATCCGCGTATTATGATTGGAATTTTAATGATTTCTCTATAAACGAGGGAAAACTGCGAATTTCGTCTCCCTGTACGAATAAATCTATAATATCGTCTATAAGATAGACGAGAGTTAGTATGTATAAACTTTGAACATTATTACGAAATTTTTCAGTTTCGTAGGTAATTTGAATTTTTTCGATCATAGTATATAATTATTTTTATTTTTATTTTTTTAAATTGTTTATCTTACCGTAACGTAGGTCTGATCTCTCTGCAATTCGGCAAGATTATCAAAAAGTCCTTCAAGAAGTGCCTTCCTTAGAGATTCCGTCGATGTACCACAGCTAGATTTATCAAGATTTGCTCGTGCGGCAAGCGCGGCTAATTGTCTACGAACTTCCGTACCATATTCCAAGTTTCTATGATGCAGAAAATTCTCGTGGCACCATGCCTTCTTTTGAATCGCGTTAGTGAAACCTTTGAATACGTTTAACAACACTACGTGATCTCCCTCGGGCGAGGCAAATCTAAAATTGCGAAAAAACCAAAAAAAAAAAAAAAATAACAGAGAGTTCAAAATTTTCAATTTTTCCTAAATCCCCCCCCCCCCAAAAAAAAAAAAAAAAAAAATTATCGCGCTCACCTAGCTCGTGCAGCTGCAGCTTGTTCACGTTTATTCGACGGTTCGACAAATACCGATTCTCCCGATAGCAGAGATACGACTGTTAACGCTTCCTCGATACACTGATATTCAACCGAGGCCAAAATAACTTTAGTAAATCTTGGATCCAATGGAAATAAGGACATTGTTCTACCGAGGGTAGTAAGCTGGGGTGGAGATCCTGTAGAATAATATATATAGGAAAAAAAAATGATTTCTCGTCACTAATGCCATAAGGTCGTAAGCGCCAAAAAAATTTTTTTTTTGCGGATATGCCCAAACGATGTTATATGGTACGAAAAAGATTTTGCCACCAAAAACACGATTTTTTTTTTTTTTTTTTTTTTTTTTTTTTTATGGCATTAATGACGCGATTTGTTTATTGATTGATTGATTGAAAAAAAATTTTTAGTACATTTTTTTGCATCCCTTGTTTATAAAATCTAAGGATATGATCACCTTTAACGGCTTCTAATCTCTCCAGGCATGATACAGCAACGTCAACAGCTTCCTTAGGCGGTTTGTCCATGAAATCAAAAGTAGTTATATCGATACCAATCGCTAAAAGTTGGAGCGCTATACCGGCTAAAGAACAACGTTGTATTTCTGGTATAGGCATTTCGGTCATCTTATCAAAATCGTCTTTGGTATATGTCCGGTAACATTTACCAGGTGCCTCTCTACCTGCTCGTCCTGTTCTCTGCCATGCTTGTGCCTTTGCGATTTTTTCTACTCGCAAAACGTCTAGACCTGTAGCCGAATGATGGGTTCGGGCTTTTACTACTCCGGTATCGATAACATGGCGAATTCCTACGAAAACGATAAAAATAAATAAACTTCCGGTTTATCTTTTTTGTTTTTCTTTCGTGTTCAACGGACCTCCGATCGTCACGGAAGTCTCAGCAACGTTAGTCGATAAAACCAACTTCCGCATTCCAGGTGGAGATGCTTTGAAAGCTTCTAATTGTTGATGAGTCGGTAGAGCCGAGTACAAAGGAAATACTTTTAGCGATGGATAGCCTTTGCCTTCCAATTGTCTCGCAGTTTGTCTAGCGGCAGTTGCTGCTGCTTCGATTTCTTCCTGGCCGGTTAAAAAGGCCAATATATCTTCGCTGCAATAGACACGCGTGTTTATAGTATAAAAGTACCTATAAAGTTAAATTCCCCGAAAATTCATGTATAAAGAAAAAAAAACAAAAACTAATTCTTACTTAGCGGGCGAGTCTCGATGTATTTGAAATATCGTAACAAGTGCAGAAAACACGTAATCGTCCTGAGTTTTAATAGATTGATAAATTTTCACCTGATGTTGTCGTCCCTCGAGATAAACTACAGGTGCTTGAAAATATTTAGTAAATTTATCAACGTCCATAGTAGCTGACATTATTATCAATTTTAATGGTGTTAAATTTTTTAACTTTCGTAATTTTTGTGCACGTCTAGATACACCGAGTAGTACATCGGTTTGTACCGAACGTTCATGAGCTTCGTCTAATATAACTATCGAATAACCCGATAGAGTTTCATCAGTCATTGCTTCCCGCACCATCATACCATCAGTTAGAAACTTTATCCTAGTTTGGGACGAAGTTACATCTTCAAATCTAACGCTGTAACCGACCAACTTTCCAGCAGATACTCCCTGTTCAAGGGCTACACGACGAGCTACACTTACTGCAGCTACTCTACGCGGTTGAGTTATTCCTATGCAACCAGAAGTTCCGGCAAAACCATTTGACAAAAGTAGCTGCGGTATTTGGGTTGTTTTACCGCTTCCGGTTTCACCGATTATTATCAACGAGTTGTTCTTCTTGATCTCTGCCAACAGCCTTGAACAACAATTTCATTATTATTGTTTGTTTCACTTTCGTCATCGAAATTTTAATTCATTCACGTGAACCGGATCAGTTTTTGTGCAAAAGAAAAAAAGGAGAAAATTTTATCACTTCTTTGTGACGCCTTGAAGTATTTTCGGTGAAAATTTCGAGTCAATCCGTGTGACCCTTCGAGTAGAAAAAAAATAGAAACACATATTTTCCAAGTTTTACATAGCTTCGCAGGTTTTTGGATAAAAAAAAAAAAAAGAATAAAAACGGGAGGCTGAAATTTTGATCACTTCTTAGTGCCACCTCGAAGTAATTTCGGTGAAAATTTCAGTGCAATTGGTGTGACCCTTCGGTAGAAGAACAAAGAAATCGTATATTTTCTAAGTTTTACATGTTTAAGAATTCCAAAAATAATTCAAGTGCTACATATTTCGAAGGAGTTCATTTATACGCGTAGAATGCACCATGGGAAGTTATGATTTTGTTAATGCATGGCTGAGATAAGTGGAGTTGAAAATGTGGTAATTAAATTTTTGGTATAATTATAACAGCGATATAAATTGAACCAATTATTTTCATGCTCTGTAACTGTTGGGTGCATCTCATGTAGTAACAAGGAATCTGAATCTGCATTGGCGTCAAATTCGATGACCTCAGGCCAAAAACTAATCCGATTCACGTGGAATATATTATATAAAAATTAAATTCGAATACGAAATACTTCCGTAACGACATGAATGTGACCTAAGTTGCCTATCGTCAGGCGTAAATATTCACGGGCCTTCTATGGCTTGTAAAACCGTAAGACGAAGGCCCCTGAATATAATCGATGTAAATTCCGTCTACTGCGCATGCGCATATCAGTGTCACGTGAGTATTTAGTGTCATGGCGCATAAAATCACACGACTAAGTGAAAAATCGTCGTTATGTTTAATATAATACGAAGATAAATAGTAAATCTAAAAAATATATATCCACACACGATAGCTAATCGTGGGGAAAAAAAAAAAAAAAATTTATAACGGACCATAAACGGTACAAATGTAATACAACAACATAATGCTTTAATTTATTTATTTAATAATGAATATTTCAGGCGAACGATATGCGACTTTATTATTTCATTTGTTTTTTTTTTTTTCTCTCCTTTTATTTTAATACATATATCAAATTTCCTATAAGTGAAATACTGACCGTTTTCTAAGCCTGTATACGGGTAATGATTTCCTTTGTTGTTGTAAATTGTTATTATGAGGAGGATTAATCAATGTAGAATTTTGTTCCGTATTTTTATTGTTATTATCAGTATCATTCAAAGACGATGACGAGCTACCTTGGCTGATCGTCGTCTCTTCGTTTTTAGACTTTTTCGTTGTATTAGTATTATTATCACCGAATAATACAGGAATCGGACGTTTAGGTGTTATCTTAGAAAAACTCGATGCTCCCATTACACTGTACTTAGAATCCATGTTGTCGTGAACACCCATATTTATTTATTTATTTATTTATTTATTTATTTTTTATCTTCACAATATAATATTTCTATTATTAATATCGTTAATAAAACTCTATTCACACATCTAACCTAATTTAATATACGTAGTATATAAAAATTTACGAGATAGAAATTTTCTATAACGTCTCTCTCTATACGCAGTATTACGCACGTGGTAAATTACAGCTGTTCAACACTACGTCACTAAACCGCTAGTCCAATCCCCCCCCCCCCCCCCCCCCCCTCCCCCCATTCGTCGAAATATTTACCATTCACGTATCGACCAATAGGAATTCTTTTTAGATATACGAAACGAGTTTGAAAAAAATTAATATTATGCACTGAGGTAGAGATTTCTTTTTTTATCTCTCTCATATTATTATTAGCTATTTTCTCTATATTATGTATAATATGATAAAACAATTATTTTAAATACTCACGTGTTGCTGATTCTACGAGCTAAGATCTTTTTTTCCTTTTTTTTTTTTATTTTTTTTTAATAACGTCGGAGAATATCAACGTGGACTTTAGACTGTCCCAGATTGCACATATTGGATTTACAATATAGATTAAAATGAGAAGTAAAAGAAAATCAGCTCTTATAAAGTCGAGAACGAATTATAATATCGTTTTGTATATAGGGAATAAAATAATGAATCTCAATCTAATATTATACACACATATTTATTTCATACGTATACATATATTTATATATATTTTTTTTTTTTTTTTTCCTTGTTTTCACATCAATTTCGTTTAATTTATCTAAAAACTTAAATAATCACTATAATATAACGTGTTTGATACAATATAAATGAAATTCATTTCTTAATTATACATTTTTTTCAAATTTTTTTTATCATTTTTTTTCATCTGTCTCTAATTAATTTACGCAATTTAATGCAAAGAAAGTAATTAACTATCTGTGGTTGGTCTTAGATCTGAAAAAAAAAAAAAAAAAACGAAAAGAAAAGAAAAAGCAACAAACTACACAATATATTAGTCAGAATCGTCGTATCGTCAGTCACATGGGAATATTTCCATTTTTTTTTGTTTTTGTTTCGTTTTTATGCTTCTTTTATTTTTAATATTAGTGCAAATTTCAAAGAATCAGTACTTGAAATAATAATAATAATAATAATAATCTAATATTGGTACCATATTATTATGTAATATGTATCACAGAATGACTATTGAAAATAATGAATTTAATCAGGAAGACGAGTTTTAATGAGCAGTAGGTTATTTCTGATAATATTCATTAATTTTTTTCTTCTTCAATTCAATCAATATTATGATTAACAATAATATTGTTATATTATTTAATCATTCAGATTTACCCTAACTAAATGTTTCTTTGTTTTCTATATTTTTTTTTTTTTTTTTTTTTTTTTTTTACTTTTTTTTTTTTACACCAAAATATATAATATATAAATCTAACTATATGATAACATTGATTTATCATCGTAAAGCTCTGTACGTTGTAGACTGAGATGGCAACTGAAATGAGAAAAAAATGTTAAATAAATAATAATACAATTATTTAATAAAGACAAAGAAAATATACTATAGAGAAAAGAGAATTATTTTCATCATTCTCATTATGTTCTTACATTAGCTCCAATCCTAGATAAATATCTGTTTCGTATATGAATGTCAGATTGTGGTAGAAGCAAATCGTCTCCTGATAAATCTGATGTCGAATTTGAATTCAATAGCTTTTCTCTCTCCAAAGCTTCGGACTGTTTTCTACCACAGTCGTAAATCTCTCGTTGCAAAGGCGACATGTTTAGGTAGCCTCCCGAAGAAGTCTCGTCTAATAGCCAAATTGCAACTGTTGCAAGAAGGGCGACTGAAACAGATGATAAATAAATGCAATTGTCGTTTTTTTTTTTTTTTTCATTTATATTGTAATATTTTAACTAAGGTGAAGATTTTTCTCTTTTTTTTTTTTCTCTACTCACTGCATAGCCAGCCCATGAAAAACAACTCGAGCATAAAATAACCACCAGAATCGACTATCATACCAGCCAGTATCGAAACCACAGCGAGTCCTAAATTCTGAACAGATTGAGCTCTGGAAAAATGAGAATAGAAATTTTGTTATTTATGAAATAGAGAAGGAAGGAAGAATTAATTAATTGGAAAAACTTTCACTTTCTTCTTTGATAATAATTAAAATCTTCAATGTTTTGCAATTTTTGGTTCAAATCTGTCTTTTGATTTCTCAAAAATAGAATGAATTTAATAATCGAGTAATTATTTCAAAGCATGATAGCAATATGTTAGAAATTTCAGATTTTCAATGTCTGAGAAACTTAAAGACATTCTTAACTTTTTTATTATTCGGGTCTAATATCGAACTCCCTTTGTCTTTAATTCCATTGTACATACTTGAGACAATCATAACGTTTCTTTAAACGTATGTTGTGTTTGTGTGAATATCTGAGAAACGAGATTACAATGTTACGATAAATACACACATAAAAGTTAAACGCGATAACTAGTCTAGTCACAATAACAATTCTAGCGTAATAAATAAGACTATTTAATATCGAGGGGTGAATGACCGATTTGAAACGTTCATTTCTTCAATTTTCAGAAGAATATCAACTCACATTCCATAAGCAGTCCCCAATTGATATTCTGGAATGACGAGGGCGATCAGAGGCCAAAGGGCGCTAGCCAACATGGAGTAGGAGAGTCCCATGATGACCATACATACGTAGGGGTTGACGACAGTGAAAGTGAGTAGCCCATGGGCAATGATTGTAAAGAAAACGCTTATGAATACCCATGAAACGTTTTTGCCAGTACGATCGACGAGATATCCAAGCAACGGCGATGCGAATGCAGATATAGAGTAAACTAAGGAATTTACAGTGTTAGCAGCCGCCGGTGTAAACTCGTATTTCCTTATAAAAAAGACTCTGTGAAAATGGAAAAACAGGGATAAGATTATTCCAAATTTATATTTGAAGTTTTTTTTTTTTTTTGAAAGAACTTACTTTCCCAGAGCAATGAATGGGAATATAGCGACGTAGTAAGAGATGCAAACCGCTGCTACCATCCAAAATATTCCTTTGAAATCTTTTACGTCTGTTAATCTGACCACTTCTTTCTCCTGGCCTTCACCACGTCTCAGTATTCTTTCGGCTCGTTTATCCATCAGGCCTAATACTATCGCGCATAACATTGAACCAACGCAAGTTAGCGATGCAATGAATAGAACAACTCCTGTGCAGGTATAGCCGGAGTAGGATTTTGATACCCAATTATAAAGCGGCTCCATTACTAGAAAATTAACGGTTGATCCAACTCTCGCAAAGCTTAACTGCAGACCGAATACCATGTTCAATTCCTTTCCCTTGAACCATAGTACTGCGTAACTGTTCTGCGCCACTGCCAGAGACTCGGCTCCAATTCTGTAATAAGTTTTCACGTTTTTCAGAGACTAGATTAAATAACTAATGAACATCGATGAAGTGGCAAATGTGGGTTTTGGTTATTCTAAGAAATCTGAGTGGCAAATTATTTTGATGATGTTAACTTTCTTCTGCAAAATCTTCTAGTTGATTTTTTTACAAACCCAAATATAAATCTTCCGACCATCATGACCCAGAATTTATCTACAATTGCTCCAAAAGCGAATACCAATTGTCCTATAAGGGTGATACCCATGTATATAACGGTTCCCAATCTGATGCCGAAAACACTGTCCAATAAAAATCCTCCGATAAAACATAGTATCACATTAGGCCATGAATAAATTGAATATAATAGCACAAATTTGCTTGTCTTTAGATCCAAATCACTTTGAAAATAATCTTGTAGTGCCCCAGGGTTGTCGTAGCAGAAATATGACCCTGAAATTATATAATTAATGTTATAATTGATATCAGGCTACACGTTATAAAGAAAAAAAGGAAAAATTTGCAATATTTTAATATCAAAACAAACAATCAATATCACAAACGGTAGTAATAACAAGCCGTGTATTACTACGTTATGCAAACTTTGCAATATTCTCTCTTTATCTTCAGTCGTTTTTTTTTTTTTATCACTTAGATGTGTAGATAAAAATTTATATTTCGCACAATTTTTAAATATTTTTGACAATGAGAGAGCAAAAAAAAAAAAAAAATCGAAAATGATCAAAATTTCGAATACAAATTCTCTAATATTTATAAAATTCTAATATTATCTAAATATAGTTGAATACGATTTTGAAATTTTTTTTTTTTTTTTTTTTTTTTTTTTTTTTTTTTTTTTTTTTACGAACGAGGTATAACGCGTATTTAACAATGATAGTGAAATAATAAAATAAAATCTTACCAAATCCGAGTAGGCACATCAAAGCCAGTCCCATAAATCTATAGAACGGTTTTTTCGGACTACAACATCCTTGTAGGGAAATATCGTCAGATTCTGTTGTTTCAATTGTCCTTTGCGGACTTTCCATTACACCTCCTTCCATTTTTTCTGTTTCTTATTTTTGTTCCTTTATCCTTTTTTTTCTTTTTTTTTTTTTTTATTATTATTATTGTTTCCTTATAAATTTACAGTATGGATAAAATGCTTGCAATTTTATTTTATACTTGTATTAGTGCGTGCATGCGTGTGTCTGTGTGTGTGTACGCGATATGATATGATTCAACAGATGATTGTGTACGCTAAGTCGTGATATTATATTCCGTTTTCATACGACATTGTTCTTTATTCTTTATTATTCATTTTTATACTACTATATTTTTATATCGATTTTCATTTGTCGTATATATATATTTATCGTTGATACAACGAAAAACAAAAAAAAAACAAAAAAAAAACAAAAAAAAAAACAATTTTTTCATTTATCATTTATATATTATGAAATAAATGACTATTTAACACTTTATTTTAATTTATTATTTATAATATCGGAGCTTTAACTGTCACTTTTAATTCAATGGGGGGCGGAGATGTGTCTGACAAGCTGTCATTATACTGCAGACGCCTTTATCCACCTAACAGCTGATCCGGCTTTGGTATAGTAATTTCTTGTTTCACCCCGATTCCTATATATCTACATAGAGATTTCACATGTCTGGAAATCTTCCGACTAAAAATACCCTAGATACACTCTTGTCTTTTATTTATTTTTCTTAGCTAAATTATTTTTCACATTATTTTTTCATTATTATTTTATTATTTCTTAATTTTTTTTCACTTCGTTTTCGAATCATTATATAATTAATTCTTCGATATTTTATTATTATATTATTAGAATTTAATTTACAATCTTCCAGCTGTATACTAAAGAGCTAATCAAGCTTGCCAACTATTATACCAGAATATATCTATGTATACGAATTAGTCATATTTCGCGTTCAAATTCCAAAGTTTCTATCTTATTATTCTTATCTATTGTTATAAAACTTTGAACTATACTTACATATCGTAATTTTTTTTTTTCTTTTTTTTTTTTGTAAATTTCTTTCAATTTTATTTTTTTTTTTTTTTTTTTAGTAATGACACGTTCGCTAGCTAGCTAGCCTTCACATCAAATAATAATCAAACGCGAACAAAATCTATTTCATATTATGTATTATAATTAATTATCAAATAATATACCTACTTATAGATGGACAAAAAAAAAAAAAAAAAAAAAAAAAAAAAAAAAAAATAGAAAAAAACATTCAATTTTTTATAATCATTATTTATTATCTTTTTCCAAAGTATACCTATATTTCTTTACAAAATATTTATATCGATAAATTGAGTTTATAAATTTCTTGCTAAAAACTTATATTTAATTTAATTATAACATTATTTGTGAAAAAAAAAAAAAAAAAAAAAAAACAAAAACTGAAGAAATTTGAATGAAATTTTTTTTTTTTTTTTTTTTCTATGAAGAAACTAATATTATCCTAATACTTATATAGATTGAGAATAAAAAGAGTCAGAATTTAATGTAGTGTATGGGTTTAAAAATTCATTATTAATTTACACAAAGAATAAGAATTAGGTATTTTTTTTTTTTTTTTTTTTTTTTTTTTTTCATCGACCCAACAATTATAAGAAATTTATTTATTTTATTTTTTTTATAACATATAAAATATTTTTATAATTTATCAAATCAATTTTAAATAGAGTCTTTTTAATCAGTCTTAGTCTAAGACGCGACTTCTTCAGTCGCTCCTTCAAATTCCAATTTAACTTGACATTCCTCCGGTAAACCTTCGACGTCAACTTCCGACTCTGGTGCGTTTAACATATTTAATGTAACTTCAGCCGATTTACCCATCATCCCTTGATTACCAGACGGTTGTTGTTGTTTTTGTGATTGTGTCTGTTGTTGTTGTTGAGTTGATACAGCAGTTTGTTGAACAGTTGTTTGTTGCTGTTGTTGCTGTTGCTGCTGCTGCTGTTGAGAAATAACTTGTTGTCTTATCGGTACACCAGCTTCTTCGAATGCTTTTTTCTTCAAAGTAGTTCTTATCTGAGATCTAAAAAATAATTAGAAAAAAAAGAAAAAAAAAAAAAGGAAGGAAATTTATTTAATTATAACTGAAAAAAGGACTGACGCAGAAATCAAGCTAGTCGCTAAAAAAAAAAAAAAACACAACAAGTCTTAACATAATTTCAGTTTTATATTAATCTTTCTTATATGTATATTCTTATTCTTATACATCTTAAAAGACACTTACACCGTCCTTCCTTTGATGTGTTCACTTATTTTGTTCAAATCTTCGCTGAATGTTTTTACAGAATGACGAAGCATCTCAATTTCTTCGTCAGTCCATTTACTAAGGTGTACAAAATGCATAACGACTATGTTAAATATTAAATTCGTGTTTCTTTTCTTTTCTTTTTTTTTTTTTTTTTTTTTTTTTAAAAAACATAATAAACGTGTTAATATAAAAATAATTAATTTACCCGGCCGGAGAATCGGTCGTTGGATGTAATTGCATTGTAAGTTCACCCAATTTGTTGAATGCCGCACCGGCCGCAGTGAATATTTCACCGACCTGTAGAATAATAATAAAAAAAAAAAAAAAAAATTACAAAAAAAAAAATTAAATCTCAATGTTATTAAATTTATCGTTACTAATTTTCAATCAGTTTGAAACTATCCGCGCGATACTAGAAAGAAAGAAAGAAAGAAAGAAAGAGAGAGAGAGAGAGAGAGAGAGAGAGAGAATGTTTATAATCATTATCGATGAATGATATTAAATTTAAAAGATCAAAATTTTAGTGTGTTTTTGTTGTTGTTGTTGTTATTTATCTTGGCATTGGCGTATATAGAATAATAATAATAATAATAGACGTTAAAAATGAAGGACGTTAACATAACCTAAAAATAAAAGAGAAATCAATTTAATACCCTAACCTTCTGTCCGCTCTCGAGCTCCATGGCTGCTTTATGGTTAGATTCTGTTATATCAAGGGGGAAGTACTAGGGAACACGTGACGTGACGGGGGTTGAAAAAAATGGGGGTTGGTTAATCGTACGTAAATTATGGTGTTCGAGTTTTGTTGGCGGGAAATTATACTAAAACTTGATAAATAGTATAATAGTATATAGAGCTGCGCTTACCTTGCTTGCCGAATTCATGTTATATATATGTATATACATATATATATATTTTTTTTCTTCTTCTTTAATATAATACGCGTTTACGCCATTGGATTTTACGATATACATATACAATCCTATCAAGATATTAAAAATTACCGACTTAAATTTCAAACTATATACAGTAAATAAAGGTTAACTTGATTCAAGACAATTTTATGCGGTCCAAAAATGAAGACCCAAATTTTGGGACAAATTTTGGGAAAAATTGGACAATTTTCTTTCTTCGAGTAAAATTTTTTGATTTGATCCGAAAAAAATTTCGGTTTTCATTTTTTGACCGAAAAATTATCTTGAAATTTAATATCAAATAGTTTTCCAATCGAAAATACAATAAAAATAAAAAAATAGACAAAATTTGTTTTTATTCTTCATTTTATTATAAATTATTATAAATTATTATTATTATAGTATTTTTTTCTTATAAATTAACAATTTTCTTCCCCATTCGTTGTTATCGGTTTCGTGTAATTTTTCAAAACCGCAATCCGGACCCTCAAGAATATTTTCAACATGTTTTTCCATCTCGCCATTGTATTTGAGATTATTTAAATTCGGTACGTTATTAAAATTCGCACGTCTCATACGTCTACAAGCATTTCTATAACACTTCCAAGGTTGTGGTTCTACAATAATAATACGTGTCTTTTCGCATATTGATTTTAAAAATTTAATCAATCCTAAATCACCGTGGTTCAAATGTATCCACATTGTTATAGAAAAGCAGAATGCTACGTCGAACAAATCTCGTCCTTTAATTGTCAAATATTCTTCGATAATATCTCGTCTTTTTTCATCTGACATAAAATCAAAGCAATTATAAACAACGTCGCGTTTTAAAATTTTATTACAATTATCCAGACCCTCTTTTGCTCTTTTTATCAATATTGGATCCAGGTCAACACCTAGCAAAGATACATCCGCTTGTTTCAGATTTTCAGTCAAAAAATCGTACAACGCTAGCGTCAGGTCCTGAAAAAAAAAAAAAAAAAAAAACATATACAATCATAATTCGCATCACTAATGCCATAAGGTCGTAAGCGCCAAAAAATTACTTTTTTTGCGGATATGCCCAAACGATGTTATATGGCATGAAAAAGATTTTGCCACCTAAAACACGATTTTTTTTTTTTTTTTGGCGCTTACGACCTTATGGTATTAGTGACGCGATATTATTAGAAAATTATTTACAGTCGGTAGAACAGTTTCGTATGTCGTACATACAGCTGTACGTACCGACAGGTGGCACTGCGACCAACAGAGCGTAATAATTGAACGTAAAAACGTAAAAAAAAAAAAATGAGGCAGCTGTTCAGATAAATGTATAGTATAATGTGTATATATATATGATAGTCACCCCCGCATTACAGCCGACATCTATACCGACGTATTTCCGGTCTGATAATAATTCGTCCGCGTGCCATAATAATAAGCCTCGCGGAAGTTGATGTAGCCGTACTTCTGCTGGGTGAAATTGGTAATAATTTATAAAATTTCCGTGTCTACACGCACCCGGATCCGTTTTATCTTTCACCCGGGTACATAAGACTGTTTCCGCTTCACTAATTGATACAACCGACGACTCGTCGCTCAATGACATTTTGCCAGACGTTAAGGCAGGCTTCGGAGGGGGGAGGACACGAGTTCGGTTCCTTTTGACCGTATTGCGCGATTGCGATATTATGAAAAGACAGAGAATTTAGCTTCCGTTACATATTTTCGATAGCTACAATTTTTTATATCATTAATTACAGAGAAATAATGAAAATAGAGATTTTTTTTGGGGGGGGGGGGGGGGGGGGGGAGAGACTAATTCTATTTTTTTTTTTATTGTTATTTTGCGATTATATGCGATGCGATGTTTCAGATCGTTCATGAGAGACTCGTGGTGCCACCTAGGTATTAGAATTATAGTCATATTCAGGGACTGACTGCGTTGGTTGCAGCGGTATTACTATATCGATATGTACCGTAAAAAAACAAAGAAAAATAAAGAAAAATAAGCGAATGAAAGAAAAAAAGAAAAAAAAAAAAAAAAAAAAAAAGAGATTTGCCAACAGCGCACGTATATAGCAACGGAGAGCCCGTTGAACGGAAGGATTGAGATAATTCGCGGTGTCCGCGACCCAGATAGAGTCGCAGCCTTCGATT
This sequence comes from Tenthredo mesomela, assembly GCA_943736025.1. Taxonomy (NCBI): domain Eukaryota; kingdom Metazoa; phylum Arthropoda; class Insecta; order Hymenoptera; family Tenthredinidae; genus Tenthredo; species Tenthredo mesomela. The sequence continues at coordinate 2,184,536 of OX031020.1, read as the reverse complement.
TACTAACTTCGGGGACACAAGTGGGGCTTAAATAATATAAATAAAAGAAAAGAAAATAAAGTAAAAAAAAAAAAAAAAAATTAGAAACAAACAAAAAATTATATGAAATAATAAGTTTAAAACCAATCGCAAAAATATACCTATACCTACTTGTATATATATTATTTACGTATTATAGACGCAGGGTGGACTCATTCACGTTATTATATATATTCAATGCCAAGAAATAGAAGATAATAATGATAATAATAATAATAATATGGATTAAAATATCGATAAAAGCTACGATTTTGAAATATTTTATTTTTATTTAAATTCTTGCAAATATCTCTATCTACATAAATACCTTGAACAGGAAATGATCAAGGCTTACTGTGCGATACCGCAGATTATAATTTACTATAACGCTCTATATTTCGTGGAACAAATTATATATGAGAGTAAAAAAAAAAAAAAAAAAAAAAATTTACATCAACATACTAATAGGCATAATATCTACGTTTGATTACTCCTATAATCATTATCGGAAAAAATTTATTAAATTCTTTATTTGGTTCTGGTATTTTTTTTTCTCTCTCTCTCTCTCTCTCTCTCTCTCTCTTTTTCCAACAATGATTCATAAGTCTTGCTGCAGTCTCGAAGCAGCGAAGGTTAATGTGCATGTACAGTGTAAATGAGAAAAGAAAATCATTATTCTTAATGATTTAGTTTCGTTTAGATTGTTTTATACACAGTATAGAAGGATAATGATTTAATAAAAATGTTAAATAAAGAATAAGAGAGAAAATTTCACAGATATAAAAGATTTTCAATATATTTTATTATTATTCATTTTTTCTTCTACAACTGACCAAATTTCTACATGCATTCCAAAAATGGAGTAACATACGATCAGACAAAAAAAAAAAAAATCCTAAATATCGACGGAATAACGTAGAAAGCAAAAAATTTCATTCAGTAGGTATATACATATAAGTAGAATTTAATGTGAAACTCATCTCTTCTTAATACATACATAAAAATTTATATGTATATATATAATACATATACTTATAGGATAGAAAAATATATTGTTCTTTTTCGTTTATGTTATCTACGTAATCATTCACTCATCTGATTGCGACGATCTCTGCAATATTGCGTAAGGTATATATATATATATATGTATGTATGTGTTATTAGAGGTAGATAGGTACATATTATTATACTTGAAGGTAGTACGTATACATACATATATAGTAGCCCAGATTCAATTTGTACCTTATACATAACCGAATATATAAAGACCCTGACTGAAGTATGCACGTGCCCCGATATTATATATATTAGTCATGGGTACCTATATGTGCAGTAGTATACGTCCCATGAAATTTGACCTTTTTCTTTGAAAAATTGAGGAAAAGGTGCGTGTGCCATAAGTCGAGGGAGGGGACCAAAGACATTTGTCATTCCTGCGGTAATATATATATATATATATATATATATATATATATATATTATAGGTAGGTATACATATGTATATATGTACCCTGGACGGATAGAAACAATTTTTGATGTAAAATAGAAATGGGGGAAAAAAAAAAAAAAAAAAAATACAATTCTGCATCAGAATTGATCGTTTCTTTTTTTTTTTTTTTTTTCTTGTTTTTTTTTTCATTCAATTTTTGGAAAATTTACACACCTTCTTATGGGTTATTCTATAGGGATATGAAACAAATCTACACGCCAGGTAATAAATATCAAAAATTTAAAAATTAACCGTCTCTAGCGGCAGGTGGTACGGGTAGGTATAGGTACTTATATACCCAGCTATACCTATATACCTTCAGGGTGCGCGTGACAGAGCAAAGATTTTCGACTTTCCTTATAGGTTGAAAACTATACATAAAGGAAGAACGTAATAAACCGTTCCATCTCTTTTTCTTTCCATCTCTAATATCTCTATCTTCTGTATCTTTCTCACTCAGTTGTTGACCGACAGATGTTTGACTATAGAGATATATATACGGTCTAGGCTACGTGCGGTTGTGGCTGTCGTCAGCTGCAGTAACGATCTTGGATGCATCACCTTGTTTTATTTATTTTTTTTTTTTTTTTTTTTTTTTTTTTTATTCTTCTTTCATTCCTCTTTCACGAAAATTGGTTCAATTCAGTCTAGAATATAGTAAAAACTAATATAAGAATCGTATTTATATTTGTATAAAATTGACAATACATAATTTGAAAAAAGAAGAAGAAGAAAAAAAAAAAAAACGAACACAGTTCTCGATATTTAATTATCGTATATAGTAATCAAATGAACAGACGGAAATGATGAAACACAAAAAAAGAAGAAAAAAAAAAAAACCTACAACATCGCAAATCCAGTATACCTGTATCTAAATGTTAATAAAATAAATTGATTCTTGAATGCAGCATCTGGAATGATTGCAATTTGCAAGTGGAACTCTCCTGGGAGATGCAGTATTGCATTAATTAAAATGATAAGTTACACATATATACGTGCCTCTTAACACGCGGCCTACGTGAGTCGTGACAATAATAATAATAATAATAATAATAAAGTGGAGATTCATACATATATATATACTCATTACTTATATATATATATATATATATCATATGTAGAGAGAAATGTTATCTCTCTGATAGTATTATGGTGTGGGCACAATACAATGTGCCAGCTGACTTTGATCCCAGGAAATGCCAAAGCTCTTTTATTCACGACCTTTTGGTGTACATATTATATATATTTATATATATATATGTGTGTGTATGTGTGTATAATTCATCGCGTTTACTTGGGGTGTTGGGAAATCACTGGCAATCGTAATATGATGACACCCTTCGTTATATATATTTTCTACCTACACACACATATATATATATATATACTGAAATTTGTATATATATATATATACATGCTTATCTACTCTATATATATATATATATATATATATATATATATATTTACACATTTGCGTATAATCATCACTGTGTTACGCAGTTTCGTGCAATTATCTATCATCACGGTCATGTCATCAAATATGCCGAAATACTGTCTCTATATACAGTCATATAGGTATATATCTACATATACATATATTATATACGCTGAGTTAGCGTATACATACATGTATAACTATTCGTACTCAACATCCTGTCCCCGCAGCTTATCGCAACTTCGCAAGTAGAGTACATATAGCAAATTATTATTATTATTATTATTATTATTATTACGATACATTGAAATGTCATTTTTACGAAAAGAATTATGCATACCGAGTTATTTCGGGAAATATTTCATGCCAATATTATTTCTTTCAATCATCAGCGATAACGTTGATGATTCTTCGTCTAATTATATCTCATATGTATTCAATTCGTGTACATATGTATATATATATAATATCTATTAGCCGAATTTAAATCGTGAAAAGAAAACGAAAAAAAAAAAAAAAAAGGACAACAAAAAAATTGTATGATAATAGTACGTCATGTAATTCAAGGGTATACGTGCGCCGATCAAGTATGACACGTAAAGATATATATTGTCAATAAAATTTCGTGTTTACGAACCTCAAGGTCCGTGTTCCTTTTTTTTTTTTTTTTCTTTTCTTTTCTTTCTTTTGCTTCAGGTCCAATCCCGTAATCTGTATGCGTATAGGTTTTTCTTTTAGTTTACCTAAATGCTATTTCGCTTGAGGTATTTGGGTATTTCAAAGAGCACATGCGTTTATATACAGTAGAAAGAACAGCTATATAGTTAGCGTTTCCGGATTTTCCGTATATAATTTAAAAGGGTAAATATTTTTCCGTCTACTTCCTTCTTAGGACCTACTTTGGTCCCATCCTGTTTTGTTATATAGCCATCCGTGCTGCAGTCGCAGTCTTAGACTCAGCACCTATATACACCTATATTCCGCAGTGTGCAGCTGCAGTTTCCTTCTTTTAGTAGGTATATAGGTATGTATAGTAGGTAGGTATGTACAATACTGTTTCTTTTGTGAAAAATTGAATAGAGAAACTTGTGGCGCTTATATAGTTGGGCGTAGAATTTCAAATTTCTAGCTAAGTCATGCGGTTCAAATAATGAAACTACACCCCCGGACAATATAAGGCGTAGTACTGCAGATCTGTATATACGTCTTAAGACCTTAAGCTTTAAAACCTAAAACCCAAAGTCCTAAATCGGCAACCGGATATGTCGGAGAATTCAGAAAACTCTAAAACTCGGAAACTCGAAAGCCGGAAAGGCAGATTCCTATTTCCTTCTTCTAAACATTTCCATATACTACACTAGGTACTAGATTTAGGCATATATATACATATATTATCTCTATACACAAGGAAATATTGAACCTAGAGACGGTTGCCAGACATAGGGTGTAAAACTTATGTACAGTCGATCTTGGAAATTGTATTTTACATACTACAAGGAAATTTTATCTCCATTCTTTCGTTCATTCAATATATTCCGGATAAATGAATGAATGAATGAATGAATGAACGAATGAACGAATGAACGAATGAACGAATGAACGAATGAATGAATGAATGAATGAATGAATGAATGAATGAATGAATGAATGAACGAATGAACGAATGAACGAATGAACGAATGAACGAATGAACGAATGAATGAATGAATGAATGAATGAATGAATGAATGAATGAATGAATGAATGAATGAACGGGTATTTAAAATCGTAGAATTCATTAAATGACTTGTAAGATGGATATTTCGCGTTATTCCTTGTATATGATGATTGTAAATAATAATTAGTAACAAGAAAGTGTATGACGAAACAAATTCGCAGTTATAGCCTACGAGCGTTGATGTGATGACGTACACTCAGAGAAAAGTATCGTGGGATCAACAATAATTTTGTTGAATCAACAAAAAAAATTGGTAGATATACAGTCTACAAAATGCTTTGTTGCTTCAACAAAGATTGTTTGCTGGCTGATTTGGTTTGATCAACAAATGAACTAGAATCATTGAAGAAAAGCATTTTGTGAAATTAACGAAATTATTTTGTCAAATCAATGAAATTACTTTGTTGATCTAACTAGACGGTTTTGTTAAACGAAACCAAAAAAATACCTACATACAGTATCTGAAAATTACATCAATTAACATAGAGTCAGTACTCTATGGGGTGTAACATATACTGTCAACATACTTACTTATAGTCATAACCAATACAGGAATTGGGCGACGCTTAGAGAGGAGATGTTCTGCCTCTATATATACTAACCAGCTCCTATAAGTGGCACTCGTGAGAATATCGAAAGTGGTGGTCGCCGCCTTACGCGAAAATATTGAAGTAATGTACATGACCATGTAAAATCAACATAACATTTCGGCACTCCAACAAAATCAGAATACACAAAATAATTTTGTTGAATATATTCCACCGTTTTTGTTATTTCAACAAATTATTTGCTCATTCAAACAAAAACCACGTGACAAAGAAATTTTTCTGAAGCAAACGAGCAAATCTCAGCCATTTAGTGATATCAACAAAATAGTTTGTCAATGCAACAGAAAAAATTTGTTGAATTGACTAAAATTGACCACCAAAACAATTTTGTTGGATATACCGAATTTTTTCTCTCGGTGTATAGAGGTATAGTAGTCAACGTTATTTCACTATGATACGTCATACTTGAATAATTACACATTCTATATGGTATATATGTTATATATATATATATATATATATATAGTATTTTCATAAATGACTGTACATATATATATACGTATACATATATATACCTATACACACGTTATAATGGTGCGAGAGTAGGTGCATATCTAAAGACGGAAGCTAGCTACTCCTCCTGCAGTGACGCGATTTCCGGGATGTGACCTTATATACATATATGTATATTATATACATGCATAAGTATATATGTATACATACCGTATAATATTTATATATATATAAATGTATATATATCGTTGCAAACGGTCAAGATATATAATATATACAAGTATAGGTACGCGTTTTTAATTATCCGATGATTAAGTTGGAGTAGTAAAAATGATGTAAGAACAAAAAAAAAAAAAACAAAAAAAAAAAATGAATGAAATAAAAAAATTAGATAGAAGATAGAAAAGCAAAAAAAAATGTCATGTATACAAATATCCCCTACTGCGGGTTTCTCGAACAATTATATATATATTGACAATAATTATATTATTATTATGGTATATAGTTCATATATATATATGCGAGATAAAGCGCGGGGAACCGCAATGATATATACATAACGATATATTATATACTATAAAAATGTATATATATTTCATTTCATCTATATACATATAGTATTGTATTTTATGTACTACGCATATGTATTATATTTATTGGTCAGTTCGCACGTGACAAGTTGAAGTCTGATGCGTGCATCGCGATGTTACAATTTCGACATCGTAGCTTCGCGCGCCACTAACTGGATTTTAATTATTGCTATATAGCTATATATACAGTCGTGTTACATATTTATTATATTTATATTTATATGCATATATATATATATATTATATATATCGAGACGATTTTTTTTTTTTTTTCTCCGATCAATCTCTGATTTCAAATTTTATTATATAATTATTATACCTATATATAATTTACAATTTTCATTATTATTAATATAATATCAAATGAATGGAACCCATTTTTTTTTTTTTTTTTTTTTTTTGCTTTTGCAAAATATTATAAAAAATAAAATATAAAGTGATTGAGGAAGATCTGGTATATTATACACATACATATAATATAGCGCGCTATCTTAATCAATCGGCCTCGCGGATCTATCGCATATATATATATATATATATATATATATATATCTATAGATATACAAAAATTTGCAGATAAATTGGGCAATCCTAAGCCTTGACTGTTTGGGGGGTACACGTGATATACGGTCAGCTAGGGTCCCCATGCTGGCATATATTCGTTCATCTTCTCGCGCGTCTGTATAATAAATATATATATATATGTATATATGTATATGACGTAATTTCACACACTGCATGTATATTTATGCCTATATATATATATATATATATATATATATATATATTAATTTATAACATGTATTAATACGTATATATATATATATACTATATACAGGTATAAGTTGTATGTATAGAGCGATGATGGCGCACGGCAAACGCCAACGCGTACACACACCTTTTTTATTTTTTCATTTTTCATTTTTTTTTTTCTTTTTTTCCGAGCTCATTTTACGCAGCTGTTATTGTTCATATTATACGTATATACCTATACTATACCTGTTTACCGGATCACCGAGCAAGGCACACGCGTAGGATTCGCCTCTTTTCGATTCCTATATTATATATATACCTAGATATATAATATCTGTTTGAATATGAAAAAAATAAAAAATAAAAAAATAAAAAATAAAAAAAATAAACTAATAAATTTCGATCTTATAATTCACGGATAAAATTAATTCATCTATATCTTATTGTTTATAGGTAAATAAACCGCATGTAAGTAAATACCTGTATACAGATTTTATTTTATATAATTTTTATTGCGGGTCTAATATATAATATAGATATCTATATTATTTTATTTTATTTTATTTTATTTACATCGCGATTAACAAATCGTGTTTCATTTACTTAACAAATATATCAATGATAAAGGTAGAATGATTTATAAATAATATTACGTGATGTTTTATCTATATAGGCAGGTATAGGTATGATAGATACACAGTCAAATAATTATCTTGTTTTAAAATCGCATAACGATCAATACATGTATCTTAGGTATGTATATAATCCCTGTTATGATAATCTGAATATATATATATATATATACCTATAGGTATATTTAACCAAAAATTCCGTAACCATTTTAATTAATAATTAATACATAATAATAAATATATAAAATACCAATTTTAATCAAGTTTTTTTTTTTTTTTTTTTTTCTTCTTATTCTTTATTTTCTTATATATATATATCTTTCTTTCTTATATATATATATATATATTATATAGGTTTTTAAATATCGAGTACTACTAAACGGTCTTGTTAATAAGTGGAGCTAGGTCAGGCTTCGCAAGGTTATTCGTGCGGTAACCCTGCGCATTGCAGTAATAATTTTACTAACTTAAATCATTGAATTTTTCCATTTGTTTGTTAATTTTTTTTTTTTTTGTTTTGTTTTTTTTCCCCCAAACTCTACATATATATATATATATATATATATATATATATACATAATAAAAATAATTCAATTTAGATTATGTATATATATAATAATCTAGATATCGTATATATAATAAAACACATATGTCATGGTGACAAATATAATTACACAGTATATAACCTATTATAGGTATATATATATAACATTATATATATGTATATAATTATATCGCATTATTTCAATCGCGAAGTAAAAGAAAGGGGGTGTGATAATTATTATCATATAAGTTATTTTACAGTAACGTATATATATATATATATATATATATATATATTATAATCACGATAGAGAAGAGGAAAAAGAAAGGGAGAGAGAGAAAAAAAAATATATATCTCTTATCTTTAATATACGTATACCTATAATATCATTATCTATAATTTCTTATCGCGAAACAAATATTTTAGACAATTTTTTTTTTTTTTTTTTTTTTTTTTTTTTTTTTCAAATTTCATCACAGGTAGACACATTGGGAATTATAATATATCAGGATAAGAATTTTATTCAATTGAATTCAATTTGATATATGGAAAATAATTAAAAATTATATCTAGAGTCTTGAATTTTCTTTTTTTTTCTGTTTTTTTTTTTTTTTTTTTTTTTTTTTCTAGATATAGTTCGTTAATATATATACTTACATACATATATATAACGTATATACTCTATAAAATTATTAAATCTATAAATCGTTTGTGTATATATATCTTTTCGCAGCCATCTTGGTTTCGTTTCATTAGCCGAATAAGGTTCGCGGTGTCGCGCGAGATATTATACACACGTATTGCTGCGAAACAGCTTGCGATAACCGAGGACAAATTTAACGATCGTCATGGTTAATGGAAAAAAAAAAAAAATAAAAAAAAAAAATAAAAAAAAAAAAAAATAGAATAAAATTTGAAAAAAACAAATCTTTGACGTTTTTTTTTTTTCTCTTTTTCTTTCTTCCTTTCTTAAACTAAATGTACATCAAATTATTGATTATATATTGTAAATTTATACGCGAGCACCTAGCTTATACATTATACATCATTTTTACCTTATAAGGAAGAAGAAGAAGAAGAAGAAGAAGAAGAAGAAGAAGAAGCAAAATTAATGAAATTCGATCTTTAAAATCGTTGAATTTTTATTATAGAAGTACATGAGTCTTTTTTGAATATGTAAATGAATGGAAAACAACGAAAAAAAAAAAAAAAAAAAAAACTAGTATATAACGCCTTGACCTTCCGAAATAAATGGTTCCTAACCGATATATATATATAAATACGTTAGATATACACGTATAATATATATATATATATATATATATATACTATACGAAAAGAAGTTGACGCGGTATTAAAACGCGCGCTATGCTCCCTAGTTTCTTTAACTTTGCAAAATCTATATAATGAAATAGATATATATATATATATATATATATATAATGAAATTTAATGTTTATTTATTTATACCAGATCTCTGAATCAGTTTTATATACCACACTGTGGGACGAGTATTACGCAATTATTTTTCTTACGCGTTCTCCTATATATACATGAATATATATATACGTATAATAATATATGCGTACATATATCGTCTATATAGTCTCGATATACAGACAGAGAACTGTCTGACTTTAATCTGTCACAGATTGCGTGTACCGCGATTTAATATACCAAAGTATTGCCAACGTCATATTATAATAAAATATTTTCACAATGTGTATATAGGTAGATTTTAAATATATATAACCTTATCATTCCAGTATATATATATAATATATATAATATTTATAATATATACACAAATTTTTACCTATATATACATATTATAAATTAAAATTAATATTTAGAAAAAAAAAAAAAAAAAAAAATTTTGTTTTCTTTGGCGCCAAATACGGGTCCGCGAATCTGTATAAGAAGTTTTTCTATAGGTGGACCATGAAGTTTCGCGAAATGACGATTGACGGCCTTAACTAAGGCCATAGCTGTATACCAAGCTCCGTGACTTCGCCTCGACCAAAGACTAACATAAAGAATGACGCAATCTTTAGTCTTAGGAAATAATATGTCATTTGTTTTTCGTTTCTCTCTCACGACTCGATACATATATATATATATAGTATATATATAGAGGTATATGCATTTATAATATTCTCCTTAATACATTCATTATATACGATATTGCTTTAACTATATTATAATATAATATAATATAATATAATATAATATAATATAATATAGTATACATATTTACAAAAAGCCACGTTTAACCTTCCTCCCACCATTTATATACACACAGTATATATACGTGTGTATATATATTCATATTTCTTCAGCTAGACAAATTACGAGACAAAGTCTCATTAGGTTGGAAATAACGAATAGGAATCCTCTCTCCCCCTCATCGTTCTTAAAAAAAAAAAAAAAAAAAAAAAAAAAAAAAAAATTAAATCGATTTTTTATTTCATATAATTATATATATAAAAAAAAAAATACCGAAACGTGTTCTTCTATTCTAATATATACATAGGTATGTATATATATTTCTTGAATACCTGTACCTACCTACACCTAATTTCTAATTTCTATCTACTATACGCGGGTAGTTTGTCCCTTCGGCAGCTGCCGCATGGGTATATAGCTCATCCGAGGATCAAAGGGCAAGGGTCTGCACATAGGGAAAAAGCGGATAAGAAAGAGGATGCTAACCGGCTGACGCGCAGGAGTTTGAGAGAAAGAATGCGAGGAGAACGAAAAATAAAAAAAAAAAAATTGAAAAAAATAAAAAAAAAAATAACGGCGGAAATGCTGCAGGATATAGTATATTCCGGGGTGAAAATAAACGATAAAGCATAATAATGACTATACCTATACCTACGCGTCTATATTATATTCTGCGATAATTTATAGAAATGATTGACGTGAGATAAAAATACAAAAAATTAGATTTTCCGGTCTTCTAATTTTCATATTTATTCTAACTATATAACTTATATTGGTTTCATCGTTATTCGTATAATTTAATCTCGAAGAAGAAGAAGAAGAAAGAAGAAGAAAGATGAAAAAAAAAAAAAAAAAAAAATGATAATTAATGCACGTCATCAAATCGTAAAATTATTATTTTTTTTGCTTTTCTCTTTTTCTTCGTCCTTATAATTTGCCTTGAGGTAATAAGGCTCAGTGGTATATATTAATCGTGAGGCCAGGTGTTAGCCAGGTGCTTATAACGACGAGGAGTTGCACTGTTTCGTATCTGCAGCTCGGACAGTTCAGGATTATAATGTGACTATATCGCGTCACTAATGCCATAAGGTCGTAAGCGGCAAAAATTTTTTTTTTTTTTTGCGGATATGCCCAAACGATGTTATATGGCACGAAAAAGATTTTGCCACCAAAAACACGAAATTTTTTTTTTTTTTTTTTTGGGCTTACGACTTTTTATGGCATTAGTGACGCGATATACTATATCGGCGCTCGCGTCACGGACAATCTTCAATCGTAACATTGTTCATTGTTATATGTACATATATTTATACCTGATTTTTTTTTTTTTTTATATACATACCTAGGCTAGAATATATAGAATTATGTATTACTAAAAATTATTTACCTATATACATATGACAATGAAAATTCATAATAATCACGATGTATGTATTGGTTTCGAAGGTTGTCATATTATATTATATCGTGCGGTTGTCGGTTAACTAGATATATAGCATCACTAATGCCATAAGGTCGTAAGTGCCAAAAAAATTTTTTTTTTTTGCGGATATGCCCAAACGATGTTATATCCTATGAAAAAGATTTTGCCACCAAAAATACGAAATTTTTTTTTTTTTTTTTTTTTTTTGGGACTTACGACTTTTTATGGCATTAGTGAGATAAAATACCTTTATATCTACACCTCTGTCGTTGAGCTATACCGCCCTGCCTTATACCTATATATATACTCTCGCACGGGCCGCATAGAAGCTTATTTCGCAACAATATTTCATTTCGTATATATATGTATATGTATATACGTTGTAGTATATAGGTAGCAGTGGGTAACCACGTTAACCTCGTTCGAGGTCATTTAAAACTTGACAAACGTTAAACCGCGCGTATACATACATACATACATACATACAAATTTTTTTAATTTATTTTATCATACAAATTTATATATTTGCGTATATATATTTTATATTTCTTTTCTTCATTCATTTATTTACCTATGTCGTTAGTATTTCGTTTCGCACATCGGATTTCCGCAAAATTTTTAACTTAAAAAAAAAAAAAAAAATCACAAAAAAAAACAAACTAAAAAACTAAAGAATTAATAAATTACAAAATATAGGTATTTATATATAGACAGACTTGCGAAATGAGAGATGAAATCTTAAAATACATTTCTCAGTTTCTTCGCGGGGTCTTGAACTAAAACTATATATTATATTAATATATCAGCGTACCTACAGTATTTACCTCTATATATATTATAACTATAGTATATATACATATTCACTATATTCGCGTATTATAGTCGCCAGACGATTCTCCCGTCGACGATGGTACTAGTATGTCGCAATTTTCTATTTCGAGATCCCCTGCGCCGTGTGTGTGACGTATCTTACGCCAGTTTTCACGTTTTGTCACGTCTATAGGTATATATTAGCCTGTAGGTTGGTACAACCACACACACACACACACACACATATACTTATATATAGATATTTGTCAATTGCGTATACAGTGTATGTACACACATTTATTTCATATTTTTTTACAATTAGTTACAGACCTCGATATCTCATTAATATAAAATAGTAAATAAAATACACACAATATACGTCCTTATAGTAATAGATTAAATATATAATCAATTTATTGTCTTTTTAAATATAATAATTCATTATAACTTCCGGTTTCCATTACTCATTTTTTTTTATCTTCGCTTCCTTTTTCTTTTTCTTCCTTTTTTTTTTTTAATTTTTTTTTTTTTTCGTATTCAAAATGTATATGTATATATATTTTTCTGTTTTTATTATCAGCATAAGATAACACAGCTCTATTAGCTTCCAGGTAATATATTGTGTACACGATGAGTCGTATATAATATTTATACTAGAGTAGTATAATAATATGAAATATACGTATGTGTTAATATTTTTGCAAATAAACCCATAGATCAGATAAGAAAAAATAAAAAAAAAATTAAAAAAATTAATCAATATAAATTTTCATCTTTGCTATTTTTCTTTATCCTGTTTCTATATTTTATTAACTAACATTATATATATTTAATGATAAATTGAAATATTGAAATAAATATACGTAATACTGCACATATACACATATACACACACATATATACTGTATACATATATGATATATGTATACAGTATATAAGCAAATTCTAACAACGGCCTCATTTCCTTAAGATCAAGGTGCTAATTAGAATTGCACAAAGATCTTGCACCATTCGTTAATTATTGCGTGCAACCGAAGGTAAGATTAGTCACAGCGTCGCGCTAGCGTTGCGTTGCGTTGCGTTACGTTGCGTCGGCGTTATAGCTGTGCAAAATTTAATACATATATTATGCGTAGGTGGCGTATAAAAGGGGCGCACCTGCCTATTAAACGACCCCTCGGTAAATAAAATCTCATTGAATCTCTCGTCTGAATTATATTATAAACTGATTTGGGGAAAAAGCAAAAATTCGGTAATACATACATAATTATATATTTGTCTCTCGCTAATATATAATTTTTTTTTTTTTTTTTTTTTTTTTTTTTAATCGAATCTGTGTAATTCTATACAGAATTAGTCAGAAAAAATAAAAAAAAATTATATACACAGCTTAATCTTTTCATAATTTATTTTTTTATTACATATTATATACATAAAT
>OX031020.1:1995400-2165400 GCA_943736025.1 Tenthredo mesomela | reverse complement strand
TACGGATTTAACTATTACGCGATATATACTTGTGCAATAAGTTCATTTCCCCATTCCCCCCCGCTTCTTTGTCTCTTCTTCTTTCGTATTTAGACAATATTAGTTAATATTCAAATAAAAAGAAAAATATATATATATATAAAAAAAAAAAAAAAAGCGTATAACGAATACCTATAGTATATATATATAAGGAAGGAAAAATTAAAAGAATATATATGTATTATATAGTATATATCTTGAATTAATATTATTATGTGAGAATTGAAATTCAAACTAATTGAAATAACGACAGGAGTGGCTCACACACATTCCACAAATTCTATTTATCTATATCGATCTATATACTAATATCTATATCTATATCTATATCTATCGTATTCTATATATCTCTTTGCCAAGAGTATTAACTATGGCCTAACGATTGCACAGGGCTGTACTAATGTTTCCTCGAGAATCCCCTGATTAAACGTCATTATTATTCATAGAAAAAAAAAAAAAAAAAAAAAAATAATTACTTCTACATTTAAATGTTTCATCTTTATACTATTTTTCTTCGAAAATTTTGATATAAATTAATTATATACAAATATATATATATGTATTACATATCATATTATATATTCTTTGTTTTTAAATATTAATAATAATAACAATAACAATAATAATAATAATTAGTGACCTTAATTACGATACTTAACGACTTTGCGAGGACGGACTTTGACTAACTATTATATCATATATGGGGCTTTCCACGCCAACTCGACCAGTGTTAAACCCCGACCATCTCGAAATCATCTCAGGTTTTTTTTCAACATTCTACTCAGTGAAAAATGCATCCAGATTTTTTTTCAGATTTTTTCACTTAGCCGTTGATTTTTTATAAATTTTTGAATTCCATTGAGAAAGCCCTTTTTCAAAAATCTGAAAAAATTCTCAAAAATCCAGTGGATGATCTAGAACAGCCCCCCATACTCAAAAATGTGGAAAGAATTTTTCTTCCATTTATTTTCTCACCTTATTAGGAATTTAGAAGTTTTCGAAACTGAAATTGACCGTGTCAGAGATAAATTTGGGTTCAATCGTATGAGAAAAATCGTATGAGTGGGATCGTACGGATCAAATTGTAAGTGCCGGTATTTTCATTTTTTTTTTAGTTTTGAAAATTTCTAAAATCCTAATAAGGTGAGAAAATAAATGAAAGAAAAATTCTTTCCACATTTTTGAGTATGGGGGGCTGTTCTGGATCATCCACTAGATTTTTGAGAATTTTTTCAGATTTTTGAAAAAGGGCTTTCTCAATGGAATTCAAAAATTTATAAAAAATCAACCGCTAAATGAAAAAATCTGAAAAAAAATCTGGATGCATTTTTCACTGAGTAGAATGTTGAAAAAAAACCTGAGATGATTTCGAAATGGTCGGGGTTTAACACTGGTCGAGTTGGCGTGGAAAGCCCCATATATATATATATATATATATGAAATTATATTACTGTTCTAATTTGAGATTCGCTATATATAAATAAATAAATACATAAATAAATGAATAAATAAATACACTAGTCGTCAAAGATTAGCATACGATCATAATCAGATCTATAACAAACGATTTTATTTACATAGTATGAATATAGGTCGGATGGTTTTTTCTTCTAATTAAAAAAATCATTCAATTTCACATATCATGCCTATATATGAATGATACTAATTTTTTATACATCAATCTTTTTTTTTTTTTTTTTATCTATATAAGTGAATAAAAAGAAAAAAGAAAGAAAAAGACGCCTTTTTTTTTTTTCTTCTAATCATCGACTTTTTTTAACTCTCGTATATACGTTTATATACTCTGTTATTATATACTATATTCTTATCATAGCTGCGCAATCAAATTTTTATTCAATTCAATTATTACGGAGAATTTTCCATTTCATTGTGTCTGTGTTTTTTTTTTCTGCCTTTTTTTTATATATATATATATATTGTAGTATATAGATAAGATATTTCTGCAGCATATTTCTATATATATATATATATATATATATTAAAATTATGTTTAATATTTTATATAGGTACCTATATAGTTAAAGTTTAGTAATATACATCCTATATACAGATACATTAATACATATACATATACGTAGGACACAACTAGCTATTATCTCTCTACTTCTCCCTCACCCCCCCCTCCTATATATCTATTTCGTTACATCGCCTTCGGGCAATGAAGTTGCTGCACAGTCGTTAACAATTGGGCAAGAATTGACCCAAGAAGTTGTAGCAAGAAAAGATGTGGTAGCTTCGATTTAACCCCGCCTTTAATATAATAATATATACCGATCAACGATAATATATTTTAATCTATATATATATATATATTAGGGTGTTTCATTTTTAGGCAATATTTTTTTTTTCGATGGCATACCAGTGAATCTCATACTTTAGAAAAAATAAAAAATTTTGCCGCCTGGTAAAAGGTTTTAGGTCTAATAGTGGCTTAGCTCATTCAAAAATTCGATTTCCCACCTAAATAACACAGGAAAATTTTTTTTTTTTGTTTAATTGAATTTTTCGTTGTTAAAAATTTTTTTTTCGAAAAAACCTTCGTATAGCTTTTGAAGGAAATTAAATTCTCTACAAAAATGTCTCTGTGGTCGAAAACCGTACAACCAGTAGTTTCGGAGTTATAGCGCGTCAAACATGAACAATTTTCGCTATAACTCCGAAACTACTGGTTGTACGGTCTTTGACCACAGGGACATTTTGGTAGAGAATTTAATTTCCTTCAAAAGCTATACGAAGGTTTTTTCGAAAAAAAAATTTTTAACAACGAAAAATTCAATTAAACAAAGAAAAAAAATTTTCCTGTGTTATTTAGGTGGGAAATCGAATTTTTGAATGAGCTAAGCCACTATTAGACCTAAAACCTTTTACCAGGCGGCAAAATTTTTTATTTTTTATAAAGTATAAGATTCTCTGGTATGCCATCGAAAAAAAAAATATTCCCTAAAAATGAAACACCCTAATATATATAAAAAAAAAAAATAAAAATAAAAAAAAAAAAAAATACATATAATATAAAAAAAAATATTTCTATTAATTTTGTTTTTGCTCAGGCATTGACAATGGGTGATAAGGGAGGTCAGGCCCTTCTCGAAGCTCATTTACGTCTAGACGGTACAGGCGCTGCTAGTGGTGTAGCTGGTGTAGTTGATGCCCCCGGTGGACGAAGGTACCTTTTACTCGAGGGTCATCACGGTGATCTTCACGCCTACGTTAGAGCAAGGAGACGACTACGCGAACCAGAGGCTCGCAGACTGTTCAGACAAGCTGCCAAGGCCGTTTCAACCTGTCATGAAAACGGCGTTGTTTTACGTGACCTGAAATTACGGAAATTTGTTTTCGCCGACGAAGGAAGGTAAGCATAGAAATTCAAATTCAAAAAATCATTTATATTTCATTCATATGACGATTATTTTATAACATAAATGCGAGAATTTTTACTTAGATCTCGATTACGTAATTATTGTTTAACGCCAGAGGCGTGTATATATATATATTATCGAGTCTTTATACTACCTACTAGTACTATCTAGACTCTTGCCAAATCAAAAGCTAACAACTCACATTCCGCGTGTTCGCGCGCTGCTTCGAGTAACAAACTAACGATATTACCTATAGACTTGAAGCAATAAATTACCGATACTTTTATATTACAAATTCTAACGATGTAGAAATAATTTCGAACTCATTTTTTTTTTTTTTTTTTCGTTTTAATTTTATTTTCATTCATATAAAATATCATAATTGTTTAATAATTCAATCAGTATTTATAAATTATTATCATTATTTTATTGTTATTTATCTTTTTTTTTTTTTTTTTTTTTTTATCGTATATTCCCTGTACATACACACACACACACATACACACAGATTATCAAAGATCACTTTATATATTGTAATACATCGCGAGTTATAGTAAGAGGGTGTCGCAAGTTTGTTACAAAGGTGCAGGTATGAAAATCTCTGCGCGTATGTAATACCGTATACTTATACCATTGATCGTGTGTATGTATGTATGTATGTTCATTTTTTTTTTTTTTTTTTTTTTTTTTCTACTTTACATTATCTCTGTATTAGTTCGTCGTACTGACAACGTAGACCACGAGGTTTTGAAACTCTCGTATAATTAGGAAACTCTTAAAACCTCCGAGCCGGACGCGTATACATACATGTAGTCTTGTCTTGTCTACTTATATACGTATATAGGTGTATATATGTAACGTAATTTAATGGTACGCGGAACGCGCTCGTGCTCGTGCACTGCACTGTGGTTCTCATATTATATCGTCGTACGTTGCACTGAACTCATTTCTTCTATTTTCTATTCTATTCTATTCTATTCTATTCTATTCTATATTCTATTCTTTGTAGATACTGCATAGCTTGCTATTCATCCCGTTGTTACCCTTTTGATATTCAATTCGAATATATCGATGGACTAATTCCATAGGGGCGTAAGCGACAAAAAAATATTTTTTTTGCGGATATGCCCAAAAGATTCTCCATTGCATGAAAAAGATTTTGCCACTATTAAAACGGATTTTTTTTTTTTTTTTTTTTGCTGCTTACGCCCGTTTGGCATTAGGCCATCGATATGTATAGAAATAATCGCATTTAAAATCAATTATTTGATTCTTTTGTCACATTAGTCTTCACGAGTTTTTTCTGTTTTTCTGTTTTTCTGTTTTTCTGTTTTTGCTGAATCTAGCGATCCGCGATTAAATAGAAAAAAAAAAAAAAAACGTAAATAAATTCGGGTGTAAATTTTCTACTTTAGCCACAACTGTTAATAAATTCCATAATAAGAAAGGTTCTTTGAACTCTATATAATGAACTGAAGATACTACGTCGATGATGACTACTATAATGATGACGACTACTCCGTGTCATTTCGTGTCGCGACGCTTCGTAGCATATCTATGGCCACGGTGAAAGTTTCGCGAAGAAAGTCTCACTTCTCTATATTATAGGTCTCAATATTTATAATCGAGTGATTTTTACTATTTCTTGTTAAAATCATAAGTAAATCGTGAGGTTTTTCTTTTATAATTTTTTTTCAAAAAAATTTTATTCTCAAAATCGAATTATTTTATCATATTTGAACTCATTTATTCTTTTTTTTTTTTTTTTTTTTTTTTTTTTCCAATTCTTATCGTAATCGTGTACGACATAATCTATATTTATATAATTATTAAATTCGAATGAAATGAAACAGTTTCGCATATAAGAATATTAATCTATCACAAACCGTTCTTTTTTTTTTTTTTTTTTTGCAATTTATTTATTTATTTTTTTTTTCACGAGGAAGTAATAAATAAATAAATAAACAAATAAATTAATTAATTGATTAATTAATTAAATACACCAATGATGAAATATTTCGTTCGTTTTTCTTGTAACATAATACTATGATCCGCATGTTTGTATATATATATATATATATATTATACTACAAGATATGTGCAGTGATTCTAACTTCCGTGTTATGCGTGTCGTTGATCGGCGCCTCTGAAATCTCTTCTCTCTCTCTCTCTCTTTCTCTCTCTTTTACTCTTGTCTTTTCTTTTTCTTTTTTTTTCTTTCCTCTTTTTGGTTACACGCGGCACGTTGCCTCATTCATGTATGTGTAATTTCTGTGTATGTATATATATATATATATATATATATATACTGGCTCATGACGGTGGCGGCGCGGCAATGATTTACCAACAGAATGTTATGCCGATGTCCCAATTGATGCTCTTGCTAAATAATCATGTATCTCTCACAAGTTGGTAACGGGTTTCTTAAACCAAACCGATACGATTCGTCGTCGTCGTTACCGTCGTAGTCCCGCGCAACGACGATGTGATATATAATGAGCATGTAAATATATTATACATATATACATATATTCGTGTCACTAATGCCATAAGGTCGTAAGCGCCAAAAAAATTTTTTTTTTTTTTGCCCATATGCCCAAACGATATTAAATGGCATGAAAAAGATTTTACCACCAAAAAGAACGAAATTTTTTTTTTTTTGGCGCTTACGACCTTATGGCATTAGTGACGCGATATACATATATATACTCGATGTATGCATTTATACGTATAGTATAAAAAAAAACAAAAAAAAAAAAAAAAAAAAAATTGATAAAATTTAACAGCTGCTTATTCACTGCAATATATGTCAATTTGCCTCAAGTTTAATTATATACATACATACATACATACTTACGATATACGATTTAAGAACAATTGATTGGCACGAGGATAACATATCAATACTATTTGTAATATTTAATTTAATTATAGTACCTAGTATATAATATACAGAAATAAATGGAAATAATATATATACCTACCTATATATATATATATATATATATTAGGGTGGTCGTTAAAAATTAAATTTCATCAGACGCCCCCTGAAAAGTTTTCTTTTTGTCTAAAAACACGCGTGCAATTTTTTTTTTTTTTTTTTAATGAAAAGAACACGTGCCGCAAGGCGATCATAGATTTTGTTTTTTAACCTGCAGTTTTTTGGAAATGTCTTACCTAATGTGCAGATTTGACGAAAAACCCATCGAAAAAAGATAAAAATTTGAAATTTTGAAATTTCGATGGGTTGTTCGTCAAATCTACACATTATGTAAGACATATCCAAAAAACTGCAGGTTGAAAAACAAAATGTTTGATCGTCTTGCGGCACGTGTTCTTTTCATTAAAAAAAAAAAAAAAAAATTGTACGCATGTTTTTAGACGAAAAGGAAACTTTTCAAGGGGCGTCTGATGAAATTTAATTTTTAACGACCACCCTAATATATATAGGAGAAGAAAAATCGATGAATAAATTGATGAAAATATAGTATTTAGAAAGCAGTGATGTTATACCGGAAATAAATAACTTTTCGAATATGAGTTATACTATGCGTATATAGGTACCTTATAAATATATAATTAGAAAATCTATCGATCGGGTCAAAATATACGTGAGAAAAATTCTTGACAGCATCTTCTTTTTTTTTCTCTCTCTCTCTGACTGTTTTTTTCGTTTAAAATTTTTTTTTTTTTTTTTTTTTCAACGACTGTTTTTCTTACGTAAATTTATTCAATTTTGTAGATCGTCGATTTTAACTTTCCTCTCTCTCTGTCTCTCTCTCTTTCTCTCTTTCTTTATAATGTTGAATAGTAAATTGTAAGATTCTCTATCTGGCGCAGTAAGAAAGAAATAAAAAAAAGACACAAAAAGAAAGAATAAGAAATGGTACAAACAACTTTTCTATTCAATTGTTATACCGGTACAGAAAATCGTGCATCAACTCGAGTGTAAACGACCGCTATGAATACCGTTCGTGCCACTTTTTGTATTATAAAAAGAACGAAAGAAAAGAGAAAGAAAGCACTGATATAAATAAATATATACAATTATTCAACATAATTTTGAAGAAATAATAAAAAAAAAAAAAAAAAAAAAAAAAGTTCGACAAAATGTTGAAATATATTTTTTTTAAGTTCGTTGAAAAAAAAAAATAGAAAAAAAAAAAAAAAAAAAAAACCGTTTGAAAATGAATTTTTTTTTATTAATTATTTTCCTCCTTTTGTCTTTTGCAGAACGAAATTACGTTTGGAGAGTTTAGAGGATGCTGTAATCGTCGAAGAGAATGACGACAAGCTAGCGGACCGGAGGGGATGTCCGGCGTACGTAGCACCGGAAGTTTTACGTTCGGGACGCGCCTACTCGGGAAAATCAGCCGACATATGGTCGCTCGGTGTTTTATTATACACAATGCTAGTCGGACGATATCCGTTCAATGATGCCGAACACGCATCATTATTCGCTAAAATATCACGTGGACAATTCGCTGTTCCTGAAGGACTAAGTCCTAGGGCAAGATGTTTAGTCAAAGCTCTACTTAGGAAGGAACCTGGTGAACGTCCTGAGGGACAAGACGTTGTAAGACATCCATGGCTATCGAAACCATTGAATTTTCCTCAAACGGCAGCAGCGCGGTCACAGCAAGATCAAATTGTACCAATTCAGCAGCAATCCACAACTAGTTCATCATCGTCATCAAATTCCTCCATCTCATCATCATCATCATCCTCGTCATCATCATCATCATCATCATCATCGTCATCATCATCATCCCCATCCTCATCTCAAGACTGATTATTACTCAATGAATAATAATTCCAATGCGAAATATTCGGACGTATATATTATTTATCATTTTGTTTTTAACACGAAAAATCCTTTTCGTTTCGTTCAGATATTCGAATTGTTGTTTTCTGTACGATTATTTAAATTTGTATGAAGGTGTGTGGTGTGAGACGAAGATAAAGAGAGCGAGAGAGAGAGAAAAAAAAGATGGTTTATATATCATGTGTGTGTGTGTGTGTGTGTCTGTATGCATGAATGAATGAGAATTTATAAAATTAAGATTGGAATTAGCTTTCGTCGAGCGTAAGATGAACAGAAAAATGCACTGAGACTTTTTATCGTCCTAAATATCCTTTTTTTATTTTTTTTTTTATTTTTCATTTTTTCTATAATTGATCGATAAATTTTGAAGTGATAAGAAAAAGAACGTATTAGTCGAAAAGTTTGATGCTTCCATTTCTTGTCAGAATGTAAGTTATTACGTTTCATGTAATTTCATTTTATACATATATATACTATTATATATATCTGCACTGTATTGTGCTTGATTTCCTGTAAAAATTGCATTTTTCTTTTTTTCTTCTTTTCTTCTTTTCTTTCTTATTTCTTTAAAAAACCTCACCGATTAATAAACAGTATATACATACATTTACGCGATATATACAAATAAATCGTGTAAATCGCGGATTCTTCTCAATTCCATGGTTCATTTAGTTCGATAGAAATTCTCCGATCCACGCCCTATATATATTATCAATTGATAAATACGAAATTTGATAGCTGAGTTTTATTTTTTATTTTTATTTTTTATTTTTTTCTTCAAATTTCATAGAGGGTTGTCGTTATAATCAAATGATTATTATGTATGTCTACTAGTTTGTTAAAATTGTATAAGACTCAGAATTTACTTTTTTCTTATCATAATAATCATTAAAACAAATGAATGATTAAAACTATTGGTCAGTTGACGATGGGACAAGCCTCTATATTTTTGGTACTAAGTGATATATTTATATAAAAAAAAAAAAAAAAAAAAGCATTATTATATAGTCTTGTATACAATTCGTTTTTAACTCTGCTATCTCTTTGGTTTTTTTTTTATTTTATTTTGTATACTTGTGAATGTGAATGAACGAAATTTTGTGAAGTTTTGACGTAGCAAACACTTTTGCATATACAATATTGTTTGCGTTGCTAATAATTTGAATATTGAATTTGTGAACGTTGTAAGTTTTTTTCCTTTACTTTATTTTTATTTTATTTTTTTTTTTTTTCAAGTTTCAAGTTTCAATTTCATTTTATCTGAATAAACTGCTTTTTCTTCGCTGGGTAAAGTCGCACCGAGCGTGTTCCTATATATTATATACGATATAGGTATATTAATTATCATGTAAATAATAATATGTCAGTCGAATATATAAATTATAAGTACTATGTATAAAATATTTAGTTAGGGTAATATTATTGAACTCCTTGTACATACAAGCAATTACAAAGTCTTTTCAATGTAACTTTAAGTCTCGTCTCAAATTTTTTTTATACAAAATTCTATTTTTTTTTTCATTTTCAATTACATATTTGATCCTCTTTAGTTAATGAGAACGTTTTTTTTTTTTTTTTTTTTTTTCGAATACGTTCAATCAAACTTTGAAGGACTATGGAAATGAATTTTTAGGTACTGTGCTGTGTCAAGGATTATTTAATAACCTGGTAAAGTATAAATAAATTGAGAAAATAATAATAAATTTAACAATACGTCAACTTAAAATTAATTACTGCTCGTATTTCGCGGCAAAAGTAATTTATTAACGCCGCACGGGGTACCAAATGGTATCGCCATCTCGCGGCAGAAGTAAAGAACTATATGTGCCGCAAACACCGATACGCCCGATGTATGCAACCCGTAGTACGTTACTGACGTGCGGTTACACATAGCATAAGGCGCATTGATTACAATATGCAATCTTAAGTTATGGATCACAGTAACGACACGCGGGTTGCACAGGCTGAACGATATCGACGTTACCGGCAGAAAATAGTACGAGAATGCGACCGCGAGATGGCGATGCCTTTTGTCACCCCACTGGTACAACCAACTGACCTACTATGTAACACCTGTCACGGGGTCAGCGACCTCAGTGGCCCTCGTGGCGTCGATGAGTACGCATGGGGTGCGTTAACGAGACTCGATAGAAATATCCTGAACACAATATTATTTTAACACTTGTTCTTTTTGGTAAAGTTAATCATATCAAGTAGGATCTTATTGCAAGACGGACGTAGTTTATTTTATGATAACTCCTACGCCAGGAAGCAAATAGAGAAACCCGAACAATTTATATTTGATATTTATTTCTAAGAATCAATTACAATTTGCGAATTCTACGTAACTTTGTGAATGTATACGATTGTATCAATGCTAGAGCAATAAATTCTTAGATAATATATGAATAATCAATTGCTTTGTTATTTTCCACTTTCCTCTTCCTGCAATTATTCATTACAAATAAGGACAATAGGGAATTTTAGATTTAATGCGTTTTCAGCTACTTGAAAATTTGCGAATACCTCCTCGGGTTAGATGTTCTCCTGATACCCGGAGAAATTTTTGAGTTAAAATTTCTAAAACTCTGAAAGTCGCTACTAACTTAATCATATATAAACACGTGCATGAGGACACGTATGCATGCCTATATCGATACACTATACTAAGACGATTTTTCGGAAAAATAATAGAAAAAAATTTAGAAAAAAAGTCGAAAAAAAAGTAGAAAAAAAAGTAGAAAAAAACTTCCAATTTGGGACTAAATTTGCTTCTAAATTTGAAGATTTTTTTTCACTTTTTTTTTGTCTTACTAACTTAATTACAAAGAGAGACGTGCATGAGGACATGTATGCATGCTTACATCTATATACTACTCCTTTACCCCTCCAAAAATTTCAGAACACCTCCTCGGGTCAGATGTTCTCCTGATACCAGGAGCAATTTTCGAGTTAAAATTTCAAAAACTCTGAAAATCGCTATCAACTTAATTATAAAGAGAGACGTGCATGAAGCAACGTATGCATGCCTACATCTATACACTACTCCTTTCCCCCTCCAAAAATTTCAGAACACCTCCTCGGGTCAGATGTTCTCCTGATACCAGGAGTAATTTTTGAGTTAAAATTTCCAAAACTCTGAAAATCGCTACTAACTTAATTATGAAGGGAGACGTGCATGAAGCAACGTATGCATGCCTACATCTATACACTACTCCTTTCCCCCTCCAAAAATTTCAGAACACCTCCTCGGGTCAGATGTTCTCCTGATACCAGGAGCAATTTTCGAGTTAAAATTTCAAAAACTCTGAAAATCGCTACTAACTTAATTATATACGAAGACGTGCATGAAGCAACGTATGCATGCCTATATCCATACACCACTCCTTTCCCCCTCCAAAAATTTCAGAACACCTCCTCGGGTCAGCTGTTCTCCTGATACCAGGAGCAATTTTTGAGTTAAAATTTCCAAAACTCTGAAAATCGCTATCAACTTAATTATAAAGAGAGACGTGCATGAAACAACGTATGCATGCCTACATCTATACACTACTCCTTTCCCCCTCCAAAAATTTCAGAACACCTCCTCGGGTCAGATGTTCTCCTGATACCAGGAGTAATTTTTATGAGTTAAAATTTCTAAAACTCTGAAAGTCGATACTAACTTAATCGTATATAAATACGTGCATGAGGACACGTATGCATGCCTATATCGATACACTATACTAAGACGATTTTTCGGAAAAATAATAGAAAAAAATTTAGAAAAAAAGTAGAAAAAAAAGTAGAAAAAAACTTCCAATTTGGGACTAAATTTGCTTCTAAATTTGAAGATTTTTTTTCACTTTTTTTTTGTCTTACTAACTTAATTACAAAGAGAGACGTGCATGAGGACATGTATGCATGCCTACATCTATATACTACTCCTTTACCCCTCCAAAAATTTCAGAACACCTCCTCGGGTCAGATGTTCTCCTGATACCAGGAGCAATTTTTGACTTAAAATTTCTAAAATTCTGAAAATCGCTACCGACTTAATTATAAAGAGAGACGTGCATGAGGACACGTATTCATGCATATATCTATACACTACTCCTTTCCCTCTTCAAAAATTTCAGAACATCTCCTCGGGTCAGATGATATCCTGATATCGACTAAAAATTTCCGTGACTCTTAATCATGCTACTATAAATAAACCTACACAAAAATGAAGAGCCTGTAGCGACGGGACAGTGGGAAATAATGAAGCGATTGATTAATATGGTATATCTGGTAATTTATTGTTGTAGCATCAATACAATATTACTTAGTGTTAACATCATGAACAAATTGTAATTGTTTCTGGAAAATATCGCAAATAAATGTACGCGCCTTATTACAGCGCTCTCAAGTTAGAAATCACACAAATGTATTCGAATGTTTGTTTTCTGCTGCATATCAACTCACGCGATCGAAACTGAGTACAACGAAAAGTCTAGCAGTAAACGCTTTCGTTTCGGCGTTATTTTTCTAGCAGTTAATGCCTTCTTTTCGGAATGATTTTTCTGGCAATCAATTACTCAAGTGATACAGATTCCTATTCGGGAAAGAAACGTTTAGCGATTTTGCTTGACTCGCGCGAGTGGACACCCTCCAAATTTTTCCGAATAATTGATACCCAGAAGGTCGAAATCACAATGAAAAAACAATTTAAGTAAAAATAGTTGAACGAAATATTATTTAGAATTTCTAAACTCGCTGCTCCAGTCTGACTGATAGACTGATTTCTATTTTATTTTGTCTATCTGTTTTATCTGATTATTATTGATCGTTTTGTTACGAACTAAACGATAGGATATTGATAAGAAATAATACCTACACAAATATCGGCAGTGATTACGGTTTTCATTCTCATTCAAAGGCTAATACTACCTAATCATTCGATATCATGATTCTTGCAGTCATAGATCACGGAGCTTAAAAGGCTATCTGTAATTCTTGGAACGCTTAATACTCTCAGGCATTGATCGTCAATCGGTATTAGAATTGATAGAAATTAACAATGAGATACAAGACTGTTTGTAAACCTAATTGTTAATATTGTTAATTTGAAATAATAAAACATATGCTTCTTCAATTTGATCTTACAATCATTCCAGTATAACTTTTCTTCTTCTTTCTTTCTTATCAATTATTATAGCGCAGTTTGAAACGTAACGCAAAGTGCATCCATTTAATCAATGAAAGATCTAGATAATATTATGATCGAGAGACAATAAACTTCTATATTAAGTATATTATAAACTAAAATAAATTCTATTATCACTGCGTGATATCCACTGATACAGGCTGCAGGTGAAAAAATGTTTCTGTAAGATATCACCAAATTCTCGATAATTGATCGGGGAACAAAAACGTAACCGAGCACCTAGATATAGTATATAAAAGGTGATCAACAGCTGTTGTTCTCTGCAAATCAAAGATGAAGTTCCACGCGGTTGTTTGTCTGACTTTCCTGGCGGCGTACGTAGACTGTAAGTTGATTAATTACATCGTTTGAAAAAAAAAAACAAAAATCAGACCCTCTAATTATATTGAGAAAAGCAGCCTTTCCATTTCTTTTCGTTTACTTTTCTTTTTCTCTAATTCTACTTGCGATAATCAATCAGCCTTGTGTCAATCATATCACCACAGTTTCTTCGGCCAAAGATCACGTATCTTACGTCAGGACCCATCCTCTCTTCAACACCGAACGTATCACTAATGGCAAGGATGCTGTACAGGGCGCTTATCCTTATCAAGTATCTTTATGGTGGGGATTTCCACCAGAAGTCATCGCAAGCCACACTTGCGGTGGAGTTATAATCAGCACTGAATGGGTGCTAACTGCTGGTCATTGCTTTACCGATTTACCAAGTTTTGGTACCGTCACGGTCTACGCTGGAAAACATAATATCGGCGGTGTTGAAACCACTCAGCAATCATCGACTATTCGACAGAGGATAATCCATCCTCTTTACGTTGGGTAGGCGTTTGGTTTTAGCCCTGATTCCTGAATATAAGATGTTTCGAAATGCATGCTAATTCGAGTTTTCTTAATATTACAGTGGCGCAAATCCTCACGACATCGCCCTTATCAGACTCGACAATCCCTTTACCTTCACATCATTTATCGCCGCGATCGCTTTGCCGACTCAAAATTTTACGCACACAGGAAATGCCGTAGTCACAGGATGGGGTTCCATATCTTTGGACGAAACCATCGTTCTGCCAACAGTTTTGCAAGTCGCGACTGTTCCAATAATCGAGAATACCGCTTGCTATAATTCTCTTTATGACCTGGTTGGTGCGACTGCTTTAGATGCAACAAACGTCTGCACCGGATCTCTAGATAATTCAAGGATCGCATTTTGCAGCGTAAGACTAACGATTTAGCAATTAGAAATTGAATATTTCACTTGCTTCTTAATTAGTCATTAATGCGAGATTAATTATATTTGTTCAGGGTGACTCCGGAGGCCCCCTTGCCCAGGTAATTAACGGCGTTTGGCAACTCGTCGGTATCGTTTCCTGGGGTGTTTTTCCCTGTGGTGAACCCGGTATTCCGTCTGTATACGTCCGAGTTTCGTCTTACAGCGACTGGATCATCGCCGCGATCGATGCAAGCAGTCGCGTTAACTAACGAGACTTCAAACAACTTGTTAAATGAAAATAAAACAAATTATTTTTTTCGTAAAATCGTTTTAAGAAAATGTTATTTACCTTGTATAATATGTACTTCCTGTCAGTATATATCGCTTCTACATTTCAGCATATATCTAATACAAGGTAGTATATCGCAGGCTTATCTATATTTTATCTGATAATTATAAATTGCGTTGTATACGAAATGATCCGGTAAATTCCAATAACTAATTGGTTGATCAAACAATAAGATGGTAGATTAGTAGTTCGACTTTTGGTCAGTATAATTAATCAGATTACTGATAATTAATGTTAGATGTCTATTCATGATGGTTTGCCATTCACAAGCTTGGAGCATTGATTGATTATCGATGAGTTTATCTTAGGATCTATAAAACACAAACGACTTGTCACTATTGTCATTTTGTTTATAAAGAAAAACTTTTATAAGCGTAAAGTGTCTTCGATTTTACTGAATTATACAAAGGAGTTAGGCTTTCGATAATTTTGCAAATAATTGTTATGAACCTTTGTCGATCGTAATCTCGTAGTATAATATTTTTACGTAGATATTTAGAACAATGTGTATAAGATGCATGTGACGCAAGAGATTGATTTTAACTCGCGATAT
Organism: Tenthredo mesomela; assembly: GCA_943736025.1. Lineage (NCBI taxonomy): Eukaryota > Metazoa > Arthropoda > Insecta > Hymenoptera > Tenthredinidae > Tenthredo > Tenthredo mesomela. The sequence goes on along the minus strand of OX031020.1, from coordinate 2,149,862 downwards.
TGTATCTGCTAGCGAGGTAAATGGTAATCAATCGGTGCAATCGCAAGATAGTTGTCAGTTTCAATTGAACTTTGATTATCCTGTTCGCGTATAAAAGGCGACCGTCAGCAACATCGTCGCAAACCGAAGATGAAGTTCCTCGCAATTGCTTGTTTAGCTGTCCTCGCGACTTTCGCCACCGGTGAGTATCTCTCAAGCACAAAAACACCCAAAGCTAGTTCAATAGACTCCAATGATTCTTTATTTTAACACAAATCTCTTTTTTCGTCGTGATTTCAGTTTCGGCGGAGCACCCAGCCGTCCGCGCTGGACTCCACTCGCTCTTCGCCAACGAGCGTATCACCAATGGCCAAAATGCTCCCGTCGGTGCTTACCCCTATCAAATATCTCTTCAATGGAGATTGACGATTCTTGGTTCATTCCAACACGTATGCGGAGGATCAATCATAAACGAAAATTGGGTTGTAACCGCTGCTCATTGCTTCACTGAACTTCCCAACATTGGTACCTACAGCGTCGTAGCTGGCAAGAATAACATCAATGTCAACGAGGCTGGTCAACAGTCGCGCAGCATCAGCCGAAGCATCGTTCATCCTTCTTACCGAGGGTGAGAAAGCTGAACTTCTAATTCAAAAACACCTTATTCACGGCCAAATTTATTCTGCAGCTAATTCTGACCTGACAATTTTCTTCTAATTTCAGCGGCGTAAACCCCCATGACATCGCTTTGATCAGGGTCGCAAGTCCCTTCACTTGGACCGCCAACATTGCTGCGATCAGGGTGCCCGCACTCAACACTGTACACTCAGGAAATGCAGTCCTTTCTGGATGGGGATCAACCTCTCTGACATCGTCTCCCATCAGCCCCACCATTCTCCAGACAGCAACCATACCCATCCTAGACACGCAAGTCTGCTGGGCCGCTATGAACAGCATTGTTGCTAATCCACCTCTGGATGCTAGCACCTTAGACAACGTCTGCACAGGACCCCTCGACAACACGAGGGTCTCCGCTTGCTCAGTGCGTATTTATTATGGATCCTAGTGGTTTAGATCGTGACTGAGTTACTCGTTTCTGGTATTTATATGATTTAATCATTTTATAGGGTGACTCTGGTGGCCCACTTGCTCAGCTTGTCGGAGGATCCTGGGAACTCGTTGGTATTGTTTCCTGGGGAATCATGCCATGTGGAACTGTCGGTGCTCCGTCCGTATTTGTACGCACATCTGCCTACACTAGTTGGATTAACAACGAAATTGCTTAAATCGTAATTACGACAAGCAAATGCACGGGAGAGATTTCCCTGACGAATATTTGTGTAATTATTATTGAGGCGAGATCATCTATAACATCTGAAAATCTGTTGCCCGTACAAATATACGCAAAATCAATGAAGATTGTTGTTAGGCTTTCGATTATTTATAAACCCTTATATCCCTGAGACCGGAGAGATGATTGAATTTTTTTCAACCAGGAATACTGAATATATAGGCTGTGATTTTCATGGATTAGTTTTACCTAATTCCAACGACGTCCAGCTAAAGCGACTTCATTTCGTTTCAACAATCTCCTTCCATACCGAATATTACTTCCATTTATCATTTTCGTTTCTTCAATCAAGTTGTAAAAATTGAATCATGACACTCGGATTAGCAATCAATTTATTGCCAAAATCAGATCAATATTTTGAATTCATAGATCCCTTCGATTAGATTACGGAATTGAAATCCCCTTTCTGATTACATTATAATATCGCCATGATCTTGGAGGGAATTAATCATCCGTTGACAGTTCGATCAATATTAAATTATGAATATGAAAAGATGGAAGGAACTTTTCTGTTTTCTTCAACTTGATTGTTAACGCGGTATCGGGATTGCAGGCCCACCGCTTGACTGTTATTTAGGTATATGCTACAATTAGAGGGATAGAATAATCCTTGTTTGGGGTATTTTCGAATCAAATACGTCTTCACCCTGTGCGACCACTCACAGATCGCCCTATCTGATTATCATAATCCGCAAGTCTGACGTTTGACAGAGATGTGGATGATTGACACCTGATTTATTCCTCACCCGATATCCGTATCTTTTTAGAAGGCTTACCCACTCATCTACCGCCAAATACTTCTCATTGAAAACACAAGTCAAGCTGCAAGTCTCCTAATTGCTTATAAAGAGCGTCTGGTCGGTCAACGTCGTCTAAACCAAAGATGAAGTTCGCTATCGCCTGTTTGGCTATCCTAGCGAGTCTTGCAGCTGGCAAGTATAGAAGTCGTTATAAGTTCAAAAAATTGAAGCTTCAAAATGCTGTTCATAATAATTTCGATTGAAATATTGTCGAATTCCAGTTTCCTCGGCTCCTTCCAAGCCGGGTTTACGTTTCGAGCTTTATCCGCTCCTTGGCAATTCGCGTATCACGAATGGCCAGCATGCTGTCCAGGGTGGTCATCCCTATCAAGTATCTGTCCAGTGGAGACGGTGGATATTCAATACTCCCCAGCACGTATGTGGAGGATCCATAATCAGCAGTCTTTGGGTTGTAACCGCTGCTCATTGCTTCACCGATCTACCAAGCGGTACCGTATCAGTTATAGCTGGCAAACACAACATAAATACTAACGAGGCTGCTCAACAATCACGTGAAATCACCCTTCGAATCATTCATCCTTCTTACGTTGGGTATAGAAAGATAAAGATATATCAGAAACGTCAAATTCCCCAAAAAAAAAAAAAAACTTTCTCCCTGATGTCTTTCTCTACGTTTTAGTGGCGTGAACCCCCATGATATCGCTCTGATCAAGGTTGCAAGTGCCTTTAATTTCAACGATTTCGTTGCTCCGATCACCCTGCCAAAATTGAACGCCGTACACTCAGGAAATGCAGTGATTTCTGGATGGGGTTCAACCTCTTTGACTACTGCTCCTAATAGGCCAATCTTTTTACAAACCGCTACTGTGCCCATAATCAGCACCTCTGAATGCTACAATATACTGACCAATGTGGCCGCCAATCCTCCGTTGGATCCTCAAGCATTGGACAATGTCTGCACAGGATCACCGGACAATTCAAGGCTCTCTGTTTGCTCAGTGAGTATCTAAAATAATCGATGAACCCATCAAATCTATAAGTCTGCCAAATTTTTATACGTTTTTTTAATTCCTATAATTTCGTAGGGTGATTCTGGAGGTCCGCTTGCTCAAATAGTTGGAGAAAACTGGGAACTAGTTGGTGTCATATCTTGGGCAGTATTTCCCTGTGGTATGGTCAGTGCACCGTCCGTTTACGTACGTACATCTGCCTACATCGATTGGATCAACCAACAGATAGCTGCTAACAGTTAAACTATCGTCGATGTGTACTTTATGAATAACGAGATGAGTTTTTCCCATCAAAATCTGTAATATTTTATCATATTCTGATCTGTTACCAGAATAAAAATGTTCACAAAAAATTCACATCATGTCTTTATTACATTTTTACGATTTTTGCATGGATGACATTCATTGCTGTAGCAATTAGCTTTTGTATTTATACTTCGCTAGTTCGGAAGTGTTTGTAAATTTTTTCAATAACGGATCGTAGGATTGATATCGTTCTAATTTCATGGCTGCAATTTTGTTGTGGGTATTCATTTCCTCGTCGTAAAATTTACTGTTGAAATCTCTAGAAGATAGTTCTTCGTCTTTATACGACGTTGTACGTCTATAAAACAGCCATGGTTTATCTTGAATCGTGGACGGCGCTGGTTTGATAGGAAAATGCAAAGGGTATTCGATTTTTGAGGTAGTCCGATAATCGGTGCACCCATAATCATCCGGATTTAGTTCGAAGCCTGATGATCGCATAATTTCCTTCCGTCCCTCGTCTCTGAAGGAAATAATGCCAGATTTATTTGATCCATAGAAATTGATCGTTCGTTTCAATAATCAATAGTGAATCAGAATCTAAAGTCATTTTTTACTCAGTCAGAACATGGGAAAACGCATTTAGAAGACCACGACGTGGGAATACTGCGACGTGATCATCCTTAGTATTTATTTCTTCAAATCTCTCGTGCGTTTCTGATATCCCAGTCTCTGCCTTATCTGGTCCCAGTCTTAGATACGATGATAAATGCAGATTCCCATTAGGTGGTGAGAAATTTTTATTGTCTCGCGGTTCTGCTAGATCCAGCAATTGCCTGGGAGTTACAAATTTGCAGTATAATAGTTATAATAATTTATGGGTATGCAATTATTATAACTTACCAATCGTAACGCAAAATCTTCGGATTATGCGCTATCGATCTGCGAAGCTTAAGTGGTTCGATAAAATCAGATTCTTGATTTAATTTGTCGAGGGGAAATACCGACTGCAATATAAAATCAGATTCAAATAATAATTATTCGTATTCATAATACTATGGGGGATACAATTTGATGAGTCATTTAAATTCACCCATATCTCACATTTATGTTATCCTTTTTGAACATTATTATTCTAATCGTTATAGTAATAATCCGTATATTAAAAAAGTCATCTGAATCGAAACTCGCATTTCTCTCACCACTTTTATGACACATTTATGTAACATCAGTTATTTGTTTCATAGTACTACCAAAACGTCAAAGAATACATTAAATATCAATTTACTTAGAGTAATATTATCCTTTCATGGGATATGAGTGCAAACCAAAGAAAAAGCTCAGTGCCAAGTAGTGGTTTCGAGTTCTCGCAACGCCCAGAAGGCAAAAGCCTAGAAGATGAAGAGAAATTTGGGAAATCTAATATTTTTGAAAATATTCAAAGGCGTTACAATTCCCAGGATGAATTTGTCTGCCTCCTGTATAACGACATCGCAGAAATTCTGCTGAAGAAGTAATTTCTAAGCTTATTATTAGGGTATCAAGATTGAGATTTTGACATTTATTTTTCGGACTAGATTAACAGACCTTTTTTAGATGGAGCAAAACGTCTGAATCGCCAAAATCTACCTTGGTAACAGAATTTCGTGCGGGTCTGTCTATTGCAAAGGATGGACTAATCAAAGACGGGGAAACTGAAAATGAAAACACTGTTGAGAAGGTAACAGAAGAGTTCAAAGTTTGGGGGAAAAAAAAAATAAATAAATAAACAAAGATTTGAAATCAGTGAACGATAACAGATTGAAGATTTTTTTCTATACACAGAAAGGCGAGGGGCTTGGACTCGCTTTATCTAATGGGAAATTATCCTCACCTGATGAATACGTAGAAATAAAATTTCCAAACAAAAATATTTACGTGGGATGCGTAAGTCGTAAACAGATGGAAGGGTATGGTGTATATCGATGGGGATCTGGAGAAATGTACAAAGTAGGTACCATCAGGTGACGTATTTTTTTTTTTTTTTTCGATACAATTTGGTTTTAGAATTCAATAATAAACGAAATAAAAAGAAAGGACTAATCACGTTATGCATTCATTAGGGTGAATTCGAGCAGAATTCAATCCAAGGTAAAGGTAATTTAGAATGGAAAGACCAGAGCTGGTACGAGGGAGAATTTGATAAAGGTAATCGTCACGGATCTGGAAATCTCGTGTCTCATGAATACGGACGTTTTTATATAGGGCAATGGGCTATGGGCCGAAAAAATGGAAATGGGTGAATTAGAACGTTTTCAAATTCAAAATCTGAGATACTAAGATTATACATTATTTCCTTATCAATATGGTAACATAGTTATTGCCGTTATGGTGAAAACGAGGATTTCTACGATGGTGAATGGAAAATGGATAAAAAAGATGGTAATGGTTATCGCGTTTATGAAAATGGTACTCGATATTTTGGTAAATGGGAAAACGACGAACGTAATGGAATAGGGACCATGGTTTGGCCGAATGGAGATGTATATCGTGGTGAATGGAAAAACGGTAAAATGAACGGGTGAGAATTCTGACTGTGATGGATTTTCGAATTTTTCTAACTAGTCAAAAATGAAAAATGAAAATTTGTTCCCAAGTTACGGAGATTACGTATGGAACGGATTTCATAATCGATCGCTTTCATGGCCTCAAGAGAATAGCTACATGGGAGAATGGATGAATGGAATGAGACACGGAAGAGGTATCTAGTTGAAATATGAATTCCAAAATCAATCAGGATAATTTTTATCCACAATTATTTAAATTATTTTAAATTCACCGCACCTACGCAGGTATTTTGAAATTAAATTCTACGGGCGGTGGTAAATATTCCGGCAATTGGTGTTTGGATAAAAAACATGGATACGGTATGATTATCGGTTAGTTGTGATGCGAATTTTCAGTTAATTTATATATCTATTAAAAAAAAAAAAAAAAAAAAAATTGTCTCTAGATAAATAATTGTTATATTCTATTCTATACTATAAGGTAATAACGGCGCCGTAACAGAAGCGGATCCATTATTTATTGAAAATATTTTAATCCCACTGGATAAAAATTCCGAATTAATGACAAAAAACAGCAAAGAAGAGCTTGAAGAGTAGGTTTTAATTTAAAATGTAAAAAATTTATTTGAAAAATAGATTGATCTCACAATGCAATTGATTAGTAATTAGCTTATAATAAATTATATTATTATATTATACAGTTTTGAAGCTACGAAAAAACCGATAGAACACAAACAACCGCGAAGAACGAAGCTCTTTGAACCCCTGCATTTACCATCCTTGTCATTTTACTTTCAAAGATTACTAAATCAAAAAAACTACAATTGCCCTAAAAAATTTCCCGCAGTTTTTATAAGATCTGGAAAATGTCGTATGTGTGAAAATAAATCTTCTTGCACATGTATTCTCGATCTTTCAGGTGAGAAAATCGATGTGTGAATTAATAATGAGGTAGTTTGTATTTAATTAAGAAATTTTGAATTTTGAATTTTTTTAAAATCGTCAGAAAATCTGGTGAGCAAATCTACGGAGATAATATCATCATCGTTTGATAAAAAATTATCGAGTAATAATTTATCCGATGATCTGCTTTGTGAAAATGAAGAAAAATCCGAAATAGAATTTAGAAATAAAATGGAATTTACTGAGAAAGAGTACGAAGAACACTGGGTTTACAATTGCCTGCAAACTCACATGAAAAATTTACGTAAAGTATATAAATTATACGCGGAATTGTATTGCGATGAAAAAGAAAATTCCAAAAATTTATCAATGGGTAAAATCGGGCTTTGGCAATTAATGAGAGACTGCGGGATTCACAGAAGAGGCATAAGCTTGGTACAATTTCAACGATACATTTGTAAGTAAGTGATGATAATAATGGAAAAAGAAAAAAAAAAAAAAAAGGAAAAATAAATCAATAAAATTCTTGTAATTTTTTTTACAGCGTCTAATAAATCGGTTTTTATAAATGTGGAATTTAATCCTTTCGAAAGGATAGAATTTTTCCAATTTATTCACTCGTTGTTGGAAATTTCTTGGCATATTTACACAAAACTAGAAGATGAAAATATAGAAATCGATTTATTAATTCGGGGTCGTCGTTTGGCCGAAGGATTACACAGACTTTTGATAAAGGACATATTTCCAAATGCTGGAAAACATATCGGTTGGTTTCTTTATACCGCGCAGTAATTATTTTTTCAAAATTTTAAATTTCATTCCCCATTTAGTAGGAATAAAATTCAAATAAAAAATTTTTAATTGCAGGAAATTTTTCAAAAAAATTATACAGAGATATGTTACCGATTTATTCAGTATATAAATTATACTGTGAAATCGGTGAACCGCATACTGCAAAAATGCTTCTAAGAGAAATTTGCACATCGAAAGGTAATTAAATGAATTTTTTTTTATTATTATTATTTTTTTTTTAATAATTAATAAAACCAGCAATAATAATCCTATGTGAGATTAATTATCGCAGGTCCGAAATCTCCACCTTATCCGATATTATCAGATAAGGCACCAATTTTCGCGAGTTTAATTAATGGAATAAACGCAATTACCATTGGCGAAAAACTGAGCTTTATTCAATTAGATAAGGAATCAATGAAATCCGATTTTACCGAAAAAAATGAAAATTGTGAAACTGATTTTGGTATATATTAGTTAATAAATGATGATAATGATTTTATTTACTTTTCAGAGTATGATAAAAGATTTCCATTTAATTTTTACTAGGTAGAGAATTATTTGCCTTTAGGCACATAGGAGCCAAAAAAATTTTATCTATAATTTCCTGGATATGTCCTTCTGTAAAGGACGAAGAAGCAGATATGATTGTTAACATGGATTACGAGGTAGGCGAGTCGCATAATTATCGTTTTTATAAATTATTAATTAATTTATTAATTTATTACTATTAATTTATTCGTTTTAATCAACAGCTCACTTTTTTAGAATTTTATGAAATATTGATAGAAGCTACAAGGGTGTTTATAAAGATGAAAAAACTGTCTTAAGCTTCTAGAATCGCAGCTGGTTATTCAATTATTTAAAAAAAAAAAAAAGCTTAATTTAAAAATTTTGATTAAAATTAGAAAATAGATAATTTTTTTTTTTGCTTTTTCTTATCTGAATTTATGGTTTTTTTTTTTTTTTTTGGTTTTTTTGATTAAAATTTATTCACATAAGTACAATGATATATATGTATGTATGTATATACTGTATATTACATATATATATATATTATGGTATAGTTAGTCGCACAAAGATTTTTTATAAGTTCAATGATAGATAATAATATTAAATATACATAATACAGAATAATTTGATTAAATGATGATGTAAAACATGTATAGTAGTAAGTACCGTAGTAGTAAATTAAATAGAGCAAAATTAAAAAAAAAAAAAGAAAAAACATTAACACCAGACTAGAACACATGCCAAAAAATAAAAAGAAAAAAAAAATCGAACAAATATGTAATAATAATAAAAACCGATTTCGATTTTCCCTTTTTTTTTTTTTTTTTTTGTCTTATTATCACACAAATTTAAAAATTAAGTATACATTACATACATGCTTTATAATAGGTCGAATTACGCGAATAACGTAATTACTCGTCGATTTATTATTATCATCATCGTAGTAGATTTTTATTATTACCTATGTATAGTTTAGTATAATTTGTAAATTTCACACAGTTTCTTTTTTCTTCTTTTTTTTTTTCCTTTTTTCTCACTTCTCAATCATCAAAATAAATAATCAATTATATGTATGTGTGTATGTATTATATATATAACGAAAAAAATCGCATAAAATTTTGACAAGAAAAAAAATAAAATTATCGCACTGGTATAGTAATATGGCTAATACCTACTCATATAATATGTGTCTCCAATTCTTAATATTCAGGATATAATTTTAAATAAAAATATTATACTAAATAATAAAATAATAGATAACATTAATTAAGCTCTGTTCGAAGATGTTTTTTTTAATAATATAAGTACGTAAGTTTCTTTGTTTTTTTTTTTTTGACTTAGCCAGGACATGGTTTTACCCTTATAAACGAAATAGAATTAGAATAAAAACTTTGGAAATATATATTCTTTAAAAATGAAATACCTAATTCTTTCTTTCTTTCTTTTTTGTCACAACGTTCTCGTTCGAAATTGTTTATAACAATATTTCATCAACATAATATTAGACGTTGAAATTTCTTACAAAGATATCAACTAATAAAACAATAGACTTTTTGTTTATACAAAACTATTAAATTTCGAAATAGTATATATATCTATCGCTATAATCTACATACCTATAATTATTTTTTCATTTTTCATTATAATATATTATTTATTGAGTATAAATTTATATTGACTAAAGAGCATAATTATGTCTCGACTCAGAAATAAGTACTTTCAATTTTCTCTTCCATTCTTTTTCAATCTTTCTTTTTTTTCTTTCTTTTTTAATTTTTTTTTTTTTTTTTTTTTGGTAATATACGACTTTGATTGAAATTTTAAAGTAAATTCAAATTTTCTATCAAACACATGTATTTGTAATAAGAAACTAAAATAAGTCCGAAACTGATAAATATTAGCTGAAATGCAAACTGATTATATAAATGAACAAAAAATTTGTATTATTATAAGTATAGAGCAAGAACCTATTTAGCACCTGATACGATTAGCATTTATCCAATATTATTATTATTATATTTTCATTTCTTTTTATACTCGTTAGAAATTTAATTTCACATTTTTCTCTTCTTTTTCTTTTTCTTTTGATTTTGATTTTTTCTTTTTCTGTTTTCTTTTTCTTTTCATAAATTTGTTCGAAACCTATCGAAAAATGCATTTTACTTTAAAGCTTTCCTTCAATTAAAATATATCATGAAGAAAATGTTCGTGGCCGGTATAATTGCAGCGACGGTATAGGAGAAGGTCAAGACTCATACATGAGGCGTTGATAATGTGGATAAACTTCCCAAGTCTGCAAATGTAATCCAAATTCTAATGCTACTAGGACAGCAAATTCAGACGTTATAAGATCCTTGCGATTTAAACGAAACACACTTTCGGTCCTCTGAAAAAGAGAGAAAAAAATCTATATATGTATAAATGAATTTAAACGTCTAGGTAGTAGTATTCTTCGATTATTGATGACAATTTAATCCTGTGAGTCAATATCTGGGTCTTATTTTCTTCTAAAATGACTAAAACCGACTAATCACCTCGATTAACGACTTTAGCACGTCTCCTTTAACATCGTTTAGTTTAGCGGCGAGGAGTAGACAACCACCGGCGCATAATTTTCTAGTTTCCTTAGTAACAACGTTTCTAAGAATAAGTTTTTCGAAGTAAACATAAGCTGTGGCAACAGTTAGTAGATCAAGTCCGTATTCAAGTTTGCATATCTTTCTCATCTCACGTTTCAAACTGAAAAAAAATGACAAAGTAATAAATGTAATAAATGAAATAAATGAAATATATGTTTCGTTACTTCACACGGATCCCATCAAGAGTATCTCCTTACCTTCTAAGTTTACTCAGCGTCAGTTGTATGTGAGGAAATTTGTCTTTAAATTTATCGTTCAATTCCTTTTTCAGATCTGATGGCCTGACGTAATCAATCACTGACGTCTGTGAACAGATATCATACGCAAATGGTGTTATAAAGTTTTATTTTTAGTTTTAGAATTTATTACCTACTATATTAGGTAAGTGTACATTAAATTATTTAATTATCTTATGATCTTCTCTTGATTTTTAATTCATTATTATACAATAACGTACGTACGTACGTACGTACGTTATAGTTAAATAAATATTTACCATATATGACGTGAATGTAAGTAGAGTGCGATGTTTTCCAGCAATTAATTCAGGGTCGTCTAATAAATTTGGATTATATTGCAAAGGTGTATGATCTTCCCATTCGTAAGCTAGACAATTAAAATGACAATAAATTAGGATTAAACTAATGATAAATGATTTTTTTTTGTATTAAGCTTGTATTTTATTCTTCACCTTTTGTCTCCGCATTATAAGAGAGAGGTGGTGATCCTGGAATAGCTCTATGTGTAGCAGCGTCGTAAGATAAACACCTGAAAAAGAATTAAACGATTTATTTCCTATAGAATATTGAAATATTTTTTTTCAGCAGCCGCAATTGCGAATGAAATTTTCTTCTTCTTCTTTTTTACGGTGATTCACAAACTACTTACCAGAATTCATTCAATATACTATAAGGCGGAGAAGATTGGATACAGGAAAGTGGGAATTGGGAAGTTGATAGCCACAGATAAGCCCCGAAACAATATCTTCTCTATCTGTATAGGAGGAAATGATTATCAAGTATTGTTTAGATTTATAATATACAAAGAGGGAGAAGAAAAGATGAAGAATTTTTAAATACTATTAAGAATTGAAGTGATAAGGAGAGAGAATTAAGATAGATTGACTCAGATATTCAATAAAAAAAAAATCACCAGGAATTTATCATGCGATTTAAACATCTTGAGAATTAATGGAAACATAGATATCATCAATTTTTTCAGCTGATAAATAAATAATGAATTGATGAAATGGATGAAATGGATTAAAAAAAAGAAAAGAGAATTTCGAATCTCTTTCATACTTCTGAAGATTTGTATAAAATTCATGTATTTTCATTGATTTGAATTGTATTGATAGATTCGAATAAGAAAAATTTGATTAGAATAATACTACAAGTAATGCGTAGATACGTTATCATAAGATTTGTGATAAATTGTACCCATCTAATTAATTATTGAACAATTACGTTTGTTAGTAGTAGTTTGTTAATATATGAGAATAATAGTTCTACTAAGTTCAACTCTACTCGTGATGCTTAATATATTGGAGTTTTACCATTTCTTATAGTCCATGTTCCAAGTTATAGTTTTTGTCCTGTAACAAGATTTACAATCGAATATGTACAATCTTGTAAGAACCTTTGTTAACATTTCTATCCTTCTAAGTTTGTATAGTTAGGAAATTAAATTATTCCGATACTTTAAACTGGAATTTGAAAAATCGTTCTATAAAATCTCCCGGAACTAAATTAAACTCTTATTTTCTTATTTTCTTTTTTCTTTTATTTACGATCAGATTAGCGATTGAAATGAATCAATGATCGTATGATAAATGACCATGAGTGTATGATAATACATATAACGATCAAAGCTACTTTGTGAATAATGAATATGATTGCTGCGTATCATCTAAAAATGTGATATATAATAACACATACAAGTTACGACTTTTCGTTAAACACACTAAGCTTGATTAATTTTTTGAAAATTATATCAAAACAAAGCGATAAAACAGGATCAAACTTAAAAAAAATCACTCCAAAGTAGTATATCCGAACTTGGGATATACGTTTATACCTTGCCGCAACGTTATGCTTAGCTGGAACTACGTGCATAAGTTCCATAGCTTCGTTTTCATTTCCATATCCTTTACGATCTTTAGAAAACTGTCTCGATGGTACCAGAAGTTGTCCGTACGATATCTCCTATAAAAATAAATGATCAGATTATTCAAGAAGGGAGATTTTCACAGATTCATTTCTGCTTTGCGAAAGGTTTTAAATCAGGTCTGAAGGTCTGAAATAATCACTAATAATCACCTGACCATCTTTGCCTCGCTCTATACCCAGCAAACCGAAAGGATCTAGAGTATCATTGATAGCAGATAGCGGTCTAGGACCAGAAGTGTTTCTTCTGCGTCCAGGATCTTTTCGAAGTTCAGCCCTTAAATATATTGAAAATTCCAGTTAGTTAAATTCACGATGTGTAATGAAACTCGTGCGATAATTATTTTCTAAACTTGAAATAGTTAATCAGGTATAATTTATCCTCACCATCCAGTAGTACGAGGTCCTTTAGTATATGGAAGAGCGGAGAAAACAAGGAACGGAACTCTCTTATTAGACACCAATACTAGTCTATCGTCTCCAAATTTGTGTCCGATAAATGGTCGCTGCATAAGTCGTAGTTCTTTGGTGACCTCGGGTATCATATTGTTGTTAGAGCAATTGGACAGAACATTATTTATTGCTTTAGACTTAGGCCTAGAAGATTGTGATATTGATTTTGAACGAAGAGAGCCAATGCTTTCGGTGCTGCTGTTATGATGGTGCATAATATCCTCGGATAGCGTCGAAGTTTGATGCATTATTCTTTTCTTGTGTTGTAAAGATCCGACTCGTCTCTCAGGCAGAGAATATTCGCTACCAGCTGTTCCAGTCCTGAAAAATTAAACATTTATTTATTTATTTATCTTCCGAATGAAATTTTGACTTCGTAATAAATCTTAACGGTATTAAAGATATCAATCGGCTTTATGAGAAGATAAACAAGTTTTTTTTTTCATATCTTTGTCTGTGTGTTTATACCAGTTGTGTTTATACCACCAATATCTCGGAGTACTTGATATAATTGAACAAATAATTAATTGTTCGATATATAATAGATAATAATTTATAAATAGGTCATCGAGTGTAAAAACAAAGAAAGGTCATCTAATAATACTCCGTTCTTTACTGCATGGAATTGCAATTTGGCAACGAGCCATATTCTCATTTAGTATATACAAAATCATCTTCTTCTTCTTCTTCTTCTTCTATTTCGCAATTAGGCTTTAAAGATCGGCGCGGTAGTAGATTGCAGATATATGCATAAAAAAAAATAAAAAAAATAAAAGAATAAAAAACAGTTATTCATATCTTTGTGTATAATACTCGAGGCTTATATTACTCAAGCTATCTTAAGTGGCTAGAAGCGCTATATCTCTCTCTCTGACGTTGGCAAATATCATTTAACATAATCAAAGCTAACATGGATTGGATCTTGGGAGATAAATGAATTGATTAATCAATGTTTGTTTCAATCTTTGATAACAGACTATCAAATAGAAAGAAAAATAGAGAGAGAGGGAGAGAGAGAGACCCAGACTCGTCTGTGATAAAGAAATATAATACAGTTTTATAAGTTAATGTTATGTAAACACGAATGATTTATTAACAAAGCTAGCTGTAGCTCGCATACATATGTATGAATATTTATGAATTTATAATCATATCTGTTATAAATTTCTCAATAATTCTTCATTTTAGTTGATTAATTTTCATTTCATTTATATTTTCTTAGACTTTTTCTAGAAAAAGAAAATCATTTTTCTTACCGATCCCTGAAAGGAGCATGAGCGACGCCAGTCAGCATATGTGAAAAATTTGATTTATCTTGATCTACGCAAACAACGGACGCTGCGACAACGACTTTAGCCGGAGTCAACGGTGCCTCTGAATCAGAACTGAATGAATTTTGTTCCGTTATTCTCTTAGCCGGCGGAGACGCAGCTATTGTTTTAATCTTACGAGCGACGATCAACGGCTCTACGGATAAACCGTTAATTCCTCCGTCGTCAATTGGCGGTGGAATTTTATCTGCCTCATCTTTACGCTTGACTATTCCGTCTCCGTGGGATTGACGAGTATCGCTAAATGTCCTGCGATGAAATACCGCGTTTCTTGTTAATATTGCTAGTTTTGTATCCCTGTGACTACCGTCAAGGGATATATTAGAGAGAAATGTCAAAGCGGCGAGCCTTCGACGGGAGTGATTCTTTTTTAAGGCTGTTGCCATCCCACATAAACTAAAAATTAATATTTTTACGTATCGGTTTCTTTTTTTTTATTTATTTATTTTTTTTTTTTATCAAATTTTTTGGGGTTAATTTATTATTATGAATATTGTTGTTTTATTATACTCGAGTTTTATATATCCTTGGTTTTATATGTATAATCAACAACTCTACTCAAGGATATAGAGTAATACGTATGTGTGTGTGTGTGTACGTTAATATGTAGTCTTTTGTATAATAAAGAAGTGTGTGTGTGTGTTAGGTGAAAATAAATGTGAGGTCGTAGTTTATAATTTCGGGTGTTCTTTCTTTAAACTAGGATCAAAATTTGTAATATTTAATCGCACATTTAGTCCTAATATTTATTGAAGTAATAGCACCACTCTTTTCGTTAATAAAATATGTAAAACCTCCCATTTTCATTCGATTATAATATATTAATTTCACTTTTATTATAATAACTTAACCTACGTGTAACTACTAGTACTCATATTTCGATCTATACTCAATGGTATTAAAACTCTGAATGTGTGTGCGCATTGGCAAACCTGGGAAATGGAAAGGGAAATGGAAAATTGGAAGGAGAGAATTATCTAGTTACATCATATATCGACTGCGCAGTGCTGCTGACACAGAAAAAAAACAAAAAATAATAATTAACGCATTTATATATATATAATAGCTTAATATGTACAAACAACTATATATAGATCAATAAATATTTACATTTTATAGTATTAGTTTATTTATTATATCATAATAGAATGTAATAAATTCAAATTTTTATACATAATAATAAAATTCAAAATTATATTATATTATGTTTTTATTAATCCGCAGTTACATTTAGTTCCGTAAAGTTTATTCTGAAAGTAGTTGAAAGTTCGTTGGCGTATCTCGTTTCTCGTTTATCGCCGCCACTACTCGGCACTCTCGCGGCACACACTCGGCCAGCTCTCGGTTGTTTTGACATAAGTTCAAGATGGCGTTAACGATTCATTGAAAGAAAAAAATTATGTATTGAACTAATAAACTTATCTAAGATAAATAGGGATAAATCGAGTTTATTATAACTGTCATTAAATGATGGAGGCTGGTGCGAGTGCCGGGACTCGCACAACGCGATTTATGATGGAAGGTGTAGGTGCCAGAGTTATTCGCGGACCGGAATGGAAATGGGGAAAACAGGTTAGGTTAGGTTAGGTTAACTTAGCTTAGCTTTAAATTATACTAGGTTATGTATATCTAACGCACGGCTATTCGTTATAATATTAAAACACAATTTACCCTCCTATTATCCCGTTTTATCCCTTTTTATATCCCCAAATGCGTAAAATGCGTTAAAAAAATAAAAAAAATTCAAAAAAAAAAAAAAAAAAAAAAAAAAAAAACTACTTATTTCAATAAAACCTAACTTATATTTATTTAATTATTCTTCGATTACCAGGACGGTGGCGAAGGTCACGTAGGTACAGTTCGTAACTTTGAATCACCTGAGGAAGTAGTCGTAGTTTGGGACAACGGAACGGCAGCAAATTACCGATGTTCAGGTGCCTTTGATCTAAGGATATTAGACTCAGCTCCGACTGGTGTAAAGCATGACGGTACAATGTGCGACACTTGTAGACAACAGCCGATATTTGGTATTAGATGGAAATGCGCAGAGTGTGGAAACTACGATTTATGTTCTATATGTTATCACGGAGATAAACATCACCTCAGACATAGATTTTACAGAATTGCTACTCCGGGAAGTGAGAGAGTGCTTTTAGAACCGAGACGGAAAAGTAAAAAGGTGAATTTAAGTCGTTGGGGCGATAATTTAAAATCCAATTTTCACTATTTCAAACCCTCATTTCTTTTATTCAATTATATATATGTATATATGTATATCGATATTTGTACTTAAATAAATACGTTTCTTTACATCACAGATTGCTATTCGTGGAATTTTTCCCGGCGCAAGAGTTGTAAGAGGCGTTGATTGGCAGTGGGAAGATCAAGACGGGGGTAATGGGCGAAGAGGAAAGGTCGCAGAGATGCAGGATTGGTCTGCTGCCAGTCCTAGATCTGCTGCTTACGTTGTTTGGGATAACGGAGCTAAAAATCTTTATCGTGTTGGATTTGAGGGAATGGCAAGTTCCGTTTCTTCATTTTAACTTATATTCCTTCAGTTCTGAATTGAAGTTTTAATATCTTAAGACGTTAATTTACTCCAAAAATCATTTCAATATAAATAACACTGAGATATACGAAAACATTAACTCGCAGATCAAAAATGGTTGAAAAAAACCCACTTCTTTCAAAGCTGCTTCGAAATCTGTTAAATTAATCCATTTCTTCTTCATCCAGGCCGATCTGAAAGTAGTAAACGATGCAAAAGGTCAAACGGTATACAGGGACCACCTCCCGCTGTTGGGTGAACAGGCTCCGGGTCGCACAGGTCCACATGGTCTTCAGATCGGAGATCAAGTTAGTTGAATTAGTGTAAAACTCGAATTTTTTCGAGGAATGAATAAATGTTCTAAGGTGATAAAATTTTTCCCCAGGTAAACGTCGATCTGGAATTAGAAATAGTACAATCTCTTCAGCACGGTCACGGCGGATGGACGGATGGGATGTTTGAGTGTCTTGGTACGACCGGAACAGTTGTTGGGATAGACGAAGACCATGATATAGTCGTGTCTTATCCAAGCGGAAATCGTTGGACGTTTAATCCCGCAGTTTTAACTAAAGCACAAATACCTGTTGCTGTATCGAGCTCTAGCACCGATAACCAGACATTTGCAGTCGGGGATTTAGTGCAGATTTCTAACGATTTGGAAAAGATTAAACTTCTACAAAGCGGGCATGGCGAATGGGCCGAAGCAATGGTTCCGGTAATAATTTATAAATGGTCTTTAAACAGTTTAACATTCGTTAAAGATCGGAAGACCGTATATAGAATGATTGCAATAATGTTTAAGGACTTTTACGCAAACATATGAATAAGATTTGACTGTATTTCGTCGATCATATCGGACTTTAATACTTGAACTTATTTCACTGTATTTTAATGCTGTATTTCATGAATTGTTCAATTTCTGAGACCTTATAAGACTATAATTCTTCTTTCTCTACTCCGATTTACAGACATTGGGAAAAGTCGGACGAGTTCAACAGATATATCATGACGGTGATTTGAAAGTTGACGTTTGTAGTACTTCTTGGACTTACAATCCGCAAGCAGTAACAAAAGTGGCGAGCAGCGATGGTTGTGTACCGGGAAATACTAGCGGAGGTAAATTTAGGCGATGATATTGGCTCTTGAAAGTTAAACTTTGAGTTAATCAAAAAAAAAAAAAAAAAAGAAAATAATTAACAAATACTTTATATCGTTTTTCATTCAATCATATTTTATTGTTTTATATTTTCAGAACGTTTGTCAGCTCTTCTAAAAAAGCTATTCGAGTCACACGTCTCTGGAGATGTTAACGAAGAATTGGTAAAAACTGCAGCTAATGGTGACGCCGCTAAATGCGAAGATAGCTTAAAACGACCCGAAGCAGATGTGAACGGAGTATTTGCTGGACACACTGCGCTTCAGGCTGCTAGCCAAAACGGACACCTTGAAGTCATCAAAATTCTTCTCCGTTATAAGGCAGATGTAGAAATTGAGGTGATAATTGGCTTTCAATTAGATTCCTGAATTGATATCGTTGAAATTAGATCTTCATTCTGAATAAATAAATTCAGTCGAGATTTCAATACTGCGAGGAGTTGATAATAATCGACACTATTTTTCATCGTTTGATTAAAATCTAGTAGAATTTTTTTTCAAGATCCTAAATTATTTCGACGATATAAATTATAATTAGAAATTTAAACTTTGATAAAAAAAAAAAAAAAAAAAAAAAAAAAAAAAAAATAATTGATAAACTTGAAATTGAAACAATTCAGTAGATTATTTATATAAAATATAGAAACAATATTTATTATTATTATTAAGTAATTTCTTTTTTTTTTTCATTTTTTCTAGGACAAAGACGGAGACAGAGCAGTTCATCATGCAGCGTTTGGTGACGAGCCTGGAGTAATGGCTTTGCTCGCTGGCGCAGGGGCAGATCTTAATGCTAGAAATAAACGACGTCAAACTGCTCTTCATATCGCAGTTAACAAAGGTCATGCTGGCGTTGTGAGAACTTTATTGGAACTAGGATGTCATCCGAGCCTTCAGGTGAGTCAGAAATAAAATTTAATCGTTTATTGCCACATTTATTTATTTGTTTATTTATTTATTTGTTAAATGTATATTTATATGAAGAGTGTTTTATGGTGGAATCGATATTTTCGAATTCAGAATCGATTTCCTCCACTCCTTGACCACAGGGAATCATGTATTATTAAATGAAGGTGATTTTTGGGTGTATATTATTTTATTTAGGTACTTTTTTTTTTTTTTGTTCAAGTCTCTAAATTTGTGATTGCATAAATTTACAAAAAAAAAAAAAAGAAAAGGGATCTTATGTATTATTCCCAGTTTTAAGAGTCTCTCACGTCAATCAGTGCTAAAAAACTACCTGAGGGTAGTTTCTGCTGGGGAATGGGACTGCAGAAGTTGATTGCCCATTTAGCAATCGTTGAGTTATTGGATAGGTAAATATTTATACATAGCAGTCTTTGAAATGGAGATTAAATGGCTAAAGTGATACGAAAGGCTAGTAGATAGAAAGACGGATATGGCTTGTATTTGTAGTTACTCTCTAAATTCGAATCAGTGGAAAGTCACTGATGGCAGTGATAAGTATACCAGAATCACTGACAATCAGTGAAAATGTTACTGATTGTCAGTGATTCTGGTATACTTATCACTGCCATCAGTGACTTTTCACTGATTCGAATTTAGAGAGTACGCCCGATTCCTACGACCCGATTTTCTTGGGGATTTTTTTATTACAGAGTCATTCAGAATTCGTGACGAATTTTTTTTTTTTTTTTTTTTTAATTTTTTTTTTTTCTACGTTTTTTGAGTCGCAACGAGAGACGAAAAAAAAAAAAAAAAAAAAAAAAAAAAAAAAAAAAAAAAAATGAAATTTTTTTTTTTTTCACAGTGATATAAAAAAAAAGAAAAAATAATTATTTCAGAAAAAAAATTGTCTAAGGTAAATTTGATTAATTCCAATTTTGACCCTGTGAAATATTCGTCACCACTTAGGCACATGCCTACATTATAAAATTTGCAATTTAAAAATAGATCGAAACTGATTTTTCCCGATTTTTTTATTTTGCAATAATAAATTGTATATATATCGCGTGTTTATTTTTATTTTTGGGAAAAACTGCGAATTTGAATTTGCTTAGAATATATTCTTAAATTATTACAATTTTCTTTGTCGTTATTTTCTTACAACCCCCGGCGGTATAAGGGGGGTATACGTCATCTCGTCATTGTGGGAATATAACTTTGTTTTTTTTTTTATTTTTTTTATTTTTTTTTTATTTTTTTATTTTTTCATTTTTCCTACGCTTGTAGGTAGGTAGGTGGGTTATTCGTAAAATGAAAATTTGCACTTAGCTGAGACCGTTATGGTTGAAAAGGGGGTTTTGGCGACGGCTACAAAAAAGAGGCAACACTCAACGGTCTGGGTATACAGGAGCACAGGATTCGTGAAGCTAGGTGCTTAGTTCGGTTAATTAAAAAGTTTTCCCACTCGCGCCCTCGGAGATTAGGCTTTATTTTTTCCTCTCATCAACAACCCCCTGCCCCAAAAAGAAAAGAAAATAAAAAAAAGAAAAAAAAAAAAACGAAAAAACCACAACCCCACTCCACCCCTCGTCTATCTTCTGAACCGTCACTACCTACTCGACTCATGAATCTCGTACTACATCTTCTATTCTATACAACAAAAACCATCAAATAACATCGAGGGGGTTCCTAATCGCGATTAGAAGTTGACATAAGCCATTATGAAAGTTCAAAGTTTAAATTTGAAAAAAAAAAAAAAAAAAAAAAAAAAAAAAATTACTGAATTCGCGTTAATTTCTATCAAACGTTTTTTGAGTAGAATAATCAAAGTTTGAAAATAGTTTTTTTTGTTTTCAAATTTTTCTTTCTATACAAGGAGAAGAAAAAAAAAAAAAAAAAAAAAAAAAAATTGATAAGAAACGTAATTTTTTTTTTTTTTTTTGATTGAATTCGATTCCTCTGTTCTTTTTTTTTGCCGCGCGATTAATCCGACTTGAATGATTTGTAATCCTATGTGATCGGAGGTTTGCAGGAGGAGGGCATATCATGGCTCTCGGGTTAGAGACGTGAGTAAAACGAACGACGTTGAACACAACTAGATCTGTAGAGGTATACGAATAGCAGTTGGAGTTAGAGTTAGAGTTGGAGCTAGGGTGTAGGTTGGAGGTTGCAGGAGGTTGGAGGTTTACGTCGACTGGGAGGGCCGGTCGTCGTTCTGGCTGATAACGGCTCTACCAAATCCTCTTAATCCAGAGCAGCCATTTTTTACGCTGCTTTAAACCCTTCCCCATATATACATACATATACATATATATACTAGGTATATGTGTGACTGTAGCTGTGTTATTCCTGTTTTGGATTCCCGTTTTCACAATCCGCAAGAAGAAAAGAAGAAAAAAAAAAAAAAAAACAAGAAAAAAAAAATACCCCCTTTTCGTTGTCTTCTTCCATTTCGGAATATTAAATAATACCCGAAAAGACTTACCTAGTATACTTATTTTTTTTCTCTTCGTCTGATCCTCGGTTCAAAAATGTCTTTATCTTATTCGTATGAAAGAGATTTTCATCTTTATCTATTAGATGATTTTTTTTTTTTGTTGTAAATTTGTAAATTTGAAATTTGAAAGTTAAAAATTGAAAATTGAATTTCTTTTGTTGATTTTTTCAACGTACATAATATATTATTATGTGTATACGCGACCGAGGGGTTTATATATATATATATATATATATATATATATATATATGCGACCAAGGTACGATCAAGTATTTCGGTAGAATTATCGCCGAGCAGTTCGCCTGGAAATGGGATAGGTTATAGCCTCGCGGGTTATCTCGGATTGCGAATACTCGGGTATATATTACAGGCTCTCGCTTTTCGGGCGAGGTACTACTATAGCTCTTGGTAACTGGTAACTGGTAACTGGTAAATGGTAACTGGTTACTGGTATAGGGTATAGCGAAAAAGGCAGGAGAAAAAGAGGTAAACGGTCGTATTACATATATATATATATACCTATACATGTGTATATACCTACCTATATACTACGAGTATGCATGCATGTATAGCTACATACATTTATTGCTTCGTGTTCGAAAAAACGCCAGATCTCCTCTCGCTTTTCATACATACCATACTATGTACTAACATGCGAATCAGTGCGAAAATTTCAATCAGGATATAACATATAGTACCTAAATATATGCAAGAACATAAATTAGAAATATAAAAATATATGTATACCATAGAAATATTTTTATATTAACGTCTACGAAATTTTGTAGAAAATATTTTATATGTATATATGCCTATGTGTTACATAAATATAATAATAACTCTGACATATCATATATAATTATATAATTATATAAAACTATGCGAATGATGTATAATTATTATTCGCGTGTAGGTATATATACGCGAAAGCTCCGAATCTGCATTCGCGTAATATAAATGCATACCTACCCAAGTGTGTGTGTACAGAGGCACATATACTATATATATATATATACATACGTACGTATATATAGATAGAGATACTACGTAGTACGTACCTTGTTACCTACGTTTCTGTTTGTCGAGGGAGGACCTCGGCCTCATTTGCGAAGGGGCCTAATTAATCTAGTTATTCGTTAGGTGGGTTCGAATTCGTAAACCGCCTCTACGAATCTCCTCTGGAATTTCGTTTGAGGAGAGAAGAGAAGAGTAAAGTAGAGTGGAGTAGATAGAACCTCGTAACTCGTATCTATACCCCTCATTCGTAAACCAGCTATACATCCAATTTCTGCAATACACCTATACCTCGGTACTTGGCAGTATATATTTCTGATGAAAATCAATCATCGAAATCATCCTCGTCTCAATTTTTGTAACTTATTTTGCAAAAATGTAAAGAAAAAAAAAAAAAAAAAAAAAGAAAATAGACTTGGATTTGATTAGAATAATTGCAGATGAATTTTTTATCTTTCGTATAATTTCTTCGTCGATTCATTTGAATATAAAAAAAAGTACTTTTTTTTTTGAGAGAGGAAAGGGGGCGAGGGGGGAGGGTCGAGGACGATTATTTTTGGAACATAGGG
Source organism: Tenthredo mesomela (assembly GCA_943736025.1). Lineage (NCBI taxonomy): Eukaryota > Metazoa > Arthropoda > Insecta > Hymenoptera > Tenthredinidae > Tenthredo > Tenthredo mesomela. The sequence continues at coordinate 2,126,484 of OX031020.1, read as the reverse complement.
ATGGAAAACAAGAAGTAGTATATATATAAAGGGGTGATATATAAAGGGGGACGTTTGGGGTTTGCAGTAGAATTGTATGAGGGAGTGTCGAGTGAGTGAGTGAGTGAGTGAACGAGTTAGCTAGCTAGCTAGCTGCGCTAGCTGGGTGGATGGTTAGAGGTATAGGTGCTACCGAACGAGCCACTTAAAAACATCCTTGATTTACGCTAACTGTTAATTTATACCATTATCACGGTGATTATGAAAATGAGCGAAAGCTGTACGGCTAACTTTCTTAATTACTTATACCTTACCTGACCTCACCGAGGCTATACTACCACCCCGGGGCTTTTACATATAATATACATATATATAATATATATAAACCCATACCCCTTCACATCTATATAATACTTTTATAGAGAAACGAAATTATTCCAATAACTTACAACCATTAAAATTTTCTGAATTCATTTATATATTTATATATGTATAATAACCCGATATTAAGAACTGGCGATAAAATTACCCCAAAATTGCAAAAAAAAAAAAAAAAAAAAAAGAAGAGAAGAATTCATCGCTTTTCTTTTCTTTTTTTTCTTGAGGTCCATTTTCTTCTCATTGGTTTGATGGGTGTTTAGTGGTCCTCGATAGGTAGCCTATACCTAGCTATCTAGGTTCTGGCGGTGACAAATTTGACGGAAAAGCAATGATAGGTAGGAGAGAGAGAGAGAGAGAGCTGAGGCGAAGGCCTGCGACTGACGCACTTCGACAAAAATTATCACTGCCGTTGAACCTTGGGGGTCGATTTATTGCCTAGCCCCTGCCAACGACGACTTCTCATCTCCGTTGGCTTAGGTGTAACAGACGTGGTGCGTATATACCTATACTCACGAATATCGCTTAGATAGCGGAAATGAATAGAAAGAAATGAAAAGAAACAAGAAAAAATCAAAGATCGCGAATTGATCGATTATTATCAAAGAAAGTTTACGATCTATGCTTATGAAATTGCGAAATTTTTTACGCGTATAAGGTACTATCTACTTATACTGAAGTACCTATTCCTACACCATGGTAAAGCATGCAGCGTCGCGACGACGCCTGTAATATACCGAATATATTTGCTGACAAGTAGAGACGAGAGTTTCCTATTCCTCCCCAATTTCAGTTATTCGCAGACTAGGCATAAGCAGTTTCTTCATCGTTTTGAACTATTCTATATCTTGAATGTATATATAGAATAAATACTGATGTAGCGGTGTATATTATCAGCTGTACGATGAAAAAAAAAAAAGACAACAACACAGACACACAAGTATATCTAAGAATCATATTCGTTGATTAGAAATGATAGAAAAAAGAAATAGACAAAATTAATCTAAACTACCTACATAGCAAAAGGGTTGAAAATGAAATTATTTACGACTGATTAGAGATTCTATATCGAAAGTTTGGAAACTGTGGTAGGTATATCGTGAATTTTGTTGGGATTGAGGAATATGCTTTAGGATTAGGTATTTCATAGAACGGCGGTTTTCCAAACCTCGGAAGAATTTCATCGGGTCTTTGCAGCAGCAGTATCGGTTTCTAAAGACGGTTTTCCTTGCTATATATATATATACACATAGTATATGTGTATAAGGAGGAGTTCGTGTAACTTCAGAGAGAATATGGTACGCGATTTTGTGCATAGTTTATGACTACTTCTATACCTTACACTTAAATACAGATCGAATATACTCAGCCTCCTATATCATCATCCTTTGATCTCTATATAAGAATTAAATATGTAAATTTTCACGCGTTATATACTTTTATTTAGTTTCTTATTTTTCCTTCGGTTTCTTAATATTGGAATAGTTCATCAGATTATCTCATATTATTGTTTGATTATATAATAGAGAAATACGAAATATAGACGTACCTTATATATATACGAATGAATTTCATCACGAATATTGAATGTGTTATACCTATACGCAGTATATAATGAACCCATATACCTACCATCGCAATTATAACTAGTTTTCATCCTAGTATATAATATATGTTGGGAAAATCCTTTAGCCAAGAAACACGCGGTGTACTAGTCTCTACCTATGTATATACACGTATAGGATATATACATATGTATAGGAAGTATAAAATAGAGATATACCAAGAGAATGTGAGAGTTTGAGAGTTCGCTAAAAGTTCTCTTGGGTATGCCGTGCCGTGTTGTATATAGTTATATGTATACGTGGTAGTAGGTACAGTTGGGCAATGTGCTGTGTTTTTCAGAGAATAAGAAGAATATGATAAGGGCTTATATATCCAACGTCGAATAAAGAGTCAGTGGGAATAGCGTCGTGGAGGATGGGGTGTAAACTAGGATAGCGTTAAACTTAACTATGTTTACTTTGGCTAAAGTTCTTCGAGGATTAAGCAATTGCGAAATTACGTGCCTCGTAGATATCCGAGGAAACTATTTCCATCTTTGATGTATATCTTTCACTCCCACCTCTCCCACCTCTCTCTTCTTTTTAGTCTATATGAGGTTATTTGCAGAATTCTATAGACTTGCACACCATGTATACCTAAAACATTTGAGAATATGTCTAGTTTATCTTCTTCTTTTTTTTTTTATTATTTCTTTCTTTATTTCTTTAGAATTCCCAACATCAACGATCGTGCTTTCGTCTCTTGTATTAAATCCTACGTTAATATATAGCTATATAGATGTAGGTATATATATAGGGGTTGAAATTTTACCCCTGTACCTATCTAAGTCATCATCCTGCAGTGTTGCCTAGGAAACAATAAGCTGGCCTCAATATTTGGCTAAAGGTACCTAGAATTCGAAATTCTGCAGCTGAGCACTGTGATGCTTCTCGACTCCAGAATTTGCAGCTAGATAGTCCTCCCTTCTCATTCCTATACAGTCTATTCAACATCTTCGTATATATATATTTACTCTCAACGTTATACTCAAAATTTCCGATATAAACATCGATTTTAGTTATTTTTTTTTCTAATTTTCAGATCAAATTTTGCTGCACATGTAAGAAATTGTTCATTGTTTAAAAATTTGCATTGATTTTAGTTATTTTTCTAATTATCAGATCAAATTTTGCTGCACATGTAAGAAATTGTTCATATTATTTAAAAATTTGCATTGATTTTAGTTAATTTTTTTAATTTTCAGATCAAATTTTGCTGCACATGTAAGAAATTGTTAATTATTTAAAAATTTTCATTTGCAGTTGGAACCTTATTAAAAAGCCGTGGTTTATTATCATCAAGTTGAAAACCTCTTCCATAATATTTTTCATAAATTTATCTACCTACAGCTTTTTGTAAGACGATTTTATTTAGTATTAAAAAAATTTGCGAACATATAGGTACAATTTTGAGCAAATTTATTTCATTAGTTTTAAATTCGGCAATAGGTACTATAGGTACGTTTTATAGCTTGATCGAAATTTTCTATAGCTAAGAGAAGGAATAGCTAGGTATACCTATACCTATACTAGCTTTTAGTATTTTTGAGATCGATTGGAAAACGCGCGATAAAACATGAGAAAATCTCTGCAGTGGCGGGTGGTAGGTAGGTAGGTAGGTAGGTAGGCAACTTCTTCAATGGGATTGAGAGGGTTGGCTGAAATAACAATGGTATCAGACGGCAAGGTATTACCTTACTTCCTTCTTTCTTTCTTTCTTTCTTTCTTTACTTCCTTACTTCCTTACTTCTTTTCTATCCGATCGTTTCTATCGTATACCTCTTCACTCCTTTGAATCCTAGCTGCAGTAGGGTATACCGTTATACCTATCTCTTACATAGGAAGGACGAATCAGATAGGATTTCACCGTTACTTCGTATAGCCAAACCGCTAAAACTAATACCTATACTACCTATACCCTTAAACCTGTACCCATTTTACTCGGGTCCTTAGTCTGAAGCCTCCGAACAAAACCGATGTAATTAATTAGGGGCTGCCCGTGACGTAACGGGTCCATTGACCATGGGACAGTCAGAATCTATCTATATACACACACACACACACATATATATATATATATATATATACCAAATGTGCTATGGGCGCTCTGCCATGGACACGTTCGGTTCAAATACCCGATTTCTCCTTTACCAATGATTTGTCGGTATACCCATATATATACGAATATATTTTGGTGTTTCGGTCGTGACTAGGATATTATATATGGTTGGACAATTATTTCTGGTAGGTACTAACATAACATATACCATATAGGTGCGGACATAATTTAGGGTAGGTATATATGTATTATATAATAATTATCATCATTATTTTCCGATATAATTATTAATCAATGAATTCGGTATAAATTATTTCGGATGGATAACTGCGCAACGTATTGAAAAAGAAAAATTCTACATGATCTCATCAAAAGTTTCTGATTTCACTATTTTTTTTTTTTTTTTTTTTATTACTAACTGAAAACGTTAATTGACAGAGTATTATGTACTTACTTACAGTTTCTTACTTTTCTTCTTTATCATTTTATTTTTATACTTTATGGGGCTTATAGCTATATAGGTAGGTACTTCCATCTAGCACCTCGTATAAATGCCAAAGGCCATAATCATTGTATGGAGTAACTTCAAGAATTTATTTCAAGTAACGGAGTAACGAGTAACGAGCAACGAGTAACGAGGTAATAGCCAAACGAGAAGATACTTCGTCGAGAATTAAGTTTCAAAGGTAAACTAATTAAATACCTAGTATATAGCTTTTGCAGAACATTTGAATTCAATTTAACACTTTGAACTATGAAGATCTTAGTTTTTAGAGCGACGCATAAAAAATGATATCGTATTGTATTTTGTGATAGAAATTTATGTCATCCCCTTCTGTAGTTTTTTTTTTTTTTTTAGATTTTATTTTTATTTTTGTACTTCGAAACGCGACCGTTAGATGCAGCTGAAATTTCGATTTATCGTTTAGTCGTTGTTATTGCCTAGGTTTTTTTTTTTTTTTTAGATTCTTGAGACTTGCGAGAAGGGAAAAGAAGGCGGTAACCGAAACGCGACTCGCGACTCGCGGTTATTCAATCGTCGTTAAATCGATCATCGCGGGTTTTACTGTGCTTTTATTTGACCCTCGACCCCGACGTCTAGGTATATCCGCAGTTGAAATAAAAATGAAGAAGAAGAAAAAGAAGAAGAAATAAGGGAGGAGAGAAATGAAGACAGAGAAAAAAAACAAACAAAAAATAAAAAAAAAAAAAATAAAAAAGAATAGAACTCGCGTCAAATTCACCCGGTAGAATTTATACCGCGTTATATAATAAAACAGATATTTTTCAACCCCAAAACCTAGGGGTAGAGGTGTGCCTGCCTTTTATCCGATAGACTTATACTAGCCGTAAAACTGTTTGTCGTCGATCAGGACGATATTCTTACATATATATATGTAGGTGCATATACGTTTTTCTCTTTTATTATATCATTTTCTCATTTTACGTCCCGAAACGTTTTTGCCTTGTTGAAATCGATCACATATTCAGTTTTATACGAGATATTGCTGAATTTATTCATTCATATATATATTATTATATTGATTAGAAAATCTCGTAGACTTTTTTTTCCTTTTTTTTTTTTTTTTTTTTTTCATAAATCCCAAACCTCTAGGAAAGGTTCGAAAAAAAAAAAAATTAATAACATTTTTTTTCATTCAAATATTATTTTATTCCTTTTACTCTTTCACTCTGCAGCTTCACTCGGATCAAGATCAACGCGTTTCTTCACCACACAGCGAAATTCTTCCCCTCTCTTGCCATTTAGTTTTATTCTGTTACTTTATATGGTAAAAAAAAAAAAAAAAAAAATCTCCGCCTCTCTACTTCGCAGCCTCTTTTTTCATTTTCTTTTTTTTTTTTTTTTTTCTTTTTTTCCACCATTCTCGTTTTATATTCTCATCGTCAGCTAGACTGCTTGTCAAATGGCAACAGTCGAATAGAAGAGACCAGAGTTTGTTGCCAAGAATATTAAAGAAGTGGTGAAAAATCTTCGCATACTTTTTTTTTCTTCTTCTTTTTTTTTTTGCTACGGAAAAAAATTAATGAAATATCTTGCTGATTTGAAGAGATATGAAGAGCCAAATGCATAGCTACTATATATATAAATATACTATATCTACCCAGGAATATAGGTCTAATTAACTTTGAGGGCAAAAAAAGTAAAGTAAAAAAAAAAAAAAAAAAAATAATAACGTCAGTTTTCACTGTGATAGAAAATTGTCAGCAATCGTGAAAAAATAAATAATAAAAAAATAACAGTTTTTTTTTGTTCTTCTCGTTTCTTTGAAAATTTGATTTTTTTTTTTTCGATGTTATTGAATTTTAGAAAATTCTACTTCAATTCTACTTCATGAATTTTTCCTTCTAATTCAAGTAAAACAAAAAATAAAAATAAATAGAATAGATTGAAAAAAGAAGAAAAGAAAAGAAAAAAAATTATCTCTCAGCTCTGATCCGTAGTTAAAAGATTTTTTTCGACAAGATTCTATTATAGTGAAAAACTAAATGCGCTCTCCTCCTCGAAGCTCCGCGGCTCCGGTAATAAGCCATATAATTATTCCTCGTCCTGTAGGTAGGTAGCCTGGGCGCGCAAGCAGGGTAATTTTAAAAGTTGCCCTTAATGCTTCGTTATGCTGCGGCATTGCCTCTGGGCTGGTAAAAGATGAAATTGTACCTTTTTTTTTTTTTTTTTTTTTTTTTTTTTTCCTTACCCCTGGTTATAGTTAGCCATAGTATCTAGGTATACCGGGCAAAGAATAGAGAAAACTTCATCAAAGTAAAAATAATTTGGAAAAAAAAAAAAAAAAAAAACAATTAAAAAATGAAAAATTTCATATAAATTAGTAAAGTATAGAAGTAAAATTAAACTAAAATTAAACACGTTGAGAAAAAAATTTATCGATTATTTTAATCGTATTAATATTTTCTTAGCTTTTCTTTATTATAAGATATAATATACGATTTGTACGAAAAATCTAATATAATATGGTTATCGGGCCTCTCGCCTCGTCTCCAATATTTCGCCAATAAGCTACACCATGTAGGTAGGTATCGCAGCTACGTAACGATTTAGGCGTCGGAAGTTACCTCGAAAATATATAGAGCCCAAAGGCTCATCAATCTTTATCGAGAAAGCGCTTTAACGCAATTTATGCCGAGCATATATTTATTACGTATCCTCTTCGATCGAGAAACTAAAAGTATAATGTATTATCCTCTTATATGAATGCCTTTCAATTTTATTTTTATTTTCCTTCTTCTTCTTCTTCTTCTTCTTTCGTTCTAAAACTGAAAATTTCCGATCGACTTAGAGCTAACTCGTACCTAAAAAAAAAAAAAAAAAGATAAAGATGAAAGACAAGTTTCTATCGTACGTTCTGTACTATACTTACGTTCTATACATATCGGATCGTTGCTGCAGTTGTGCTCTTTACGTGGGGTTCACTCGAGTGTTTTATAGTTATTGCTTAAACTTCGGTATCCGTCAGCCCCGGGACTTTACAGTTCGCGAAAAGCTACCTACTCTGCTTCTTGATACATCATATGTCCTATCCGGGTGTACCGAGTTTCTTATATACCTTAACTTTTACCCCGCTATATATATACACGATAGTGAGTACACCTACATAACTATAGATACGATGATCTAGAGAAAGATACACATCAACGTGACGTTCGAAACTTTTACCTCGCATGTGTGACAAATTGCGAGCTCATCGTGCATCTCTGTACCTCTTTCCCTTAAGGTTATCGTCTTACACGTGTTATAGTATACGCAAGTTTACTTGAAAATTATTATACTATACAACCACGTAGGTACATACCGTTTCCAGAGATCTACGATAAATTTAAATCATCTTATTTTCATATACAATTCCCACATTTTAATATATTATATATATTATCGTTTTATAAATTTAGGCAGTGATTTTTTTTTTTTAACTATTGGAGACATTCGGATTTTTTCTATTTGGACAAAAAAAAAAAAAGGGATCACTCTGGTTTTTTTTTTTTTTTTTTTTTTTTGTTCCGCGGGTAACAGATGCAAATTATTTCATCCCGTTGAACACACAGTATTATTCCTTATAATTGAAAACTATACGATTTTTTTTTTTTTTTTTTTACTTTTATTTTATACGACTGCAGCTCGGGAAATATATTGAATTTTTTTTTTTTTATCTTCTTCTTCTTCTTCTTCGTCTATTTTTCTTCTTATCTCGGTAACCACGGTTCACTTACAGATAAATTACATATACTAGAACAAAAGTTTGAGTACTCAATCTGCAGTCACGTATTTTTTTTTTTTTTTTTTTTTAATCAGACAATTTTTTTTCACGAGATACACAGCTAAAATGTGTGATCAGTTATATTGATAAAAAGCTGGTAAAAGAAATTAATTACACTGATTGCTTTATATATACTTATAGATATAAGGGAGGAAAAGAAAAAATGTAAAAAAATAAATAAAAATAAAAATGAAAAGGGGATAATTTTAATCGTAAATGCACCGTGATACCTTGACTGCAGCAGTATAATCGTTGCCGAGTGATCGTATAACTTTGGTATAACTTTGGTATAGGTATAACTAAAAAGTCTGAACTTACTCACCTGTTTATTACCTGGCTGTACGAGTACGACGCAAACGGGGGTAGGTAGTACCCTATACCGTACGTACTACCCCCCGACCGCATTTTCCCACCAACGCTTATAAACTTGTACCCTGAATATTCCACTCGACAGAATATTAACTACGAGCTATAAAGTTTCTCATTAAACCAGGCTCCTCTTTAACATGGCTTGTGCTCGACCCTCGAAACGGCCTGGCCGGTGTATACATATATATATATATATATACATATATACATATACTACTCGCGTACTACTACTACTACTACTACTACTACTACTATTCAGCAGACAGGAGTCACGAAATTTATTCCGAAGTCTAAAACCGCTATACGACTAATAGAAAACTGAGAAAAGAAGAAGAAGAAGAAGAAGAGTAGGACGATGATGAAAATATAAAAAAAAAAAAGAAAAAGAAAAAAAAAAAGTAAAAATTCATTTACCTGATACTTATAGATTCTTCGAAGAAGTTTCCTCCTCTTTTCTTTTTTTTTTTTTTTTTACTCTTCTACTTTTCATCTCCGTACCTTATATATATACATGGGAGAGAGGATATAGTATAGGGAAAATTATTTATTATATAATATAAATTTCTATAAAAATAAAAAAATGAAGTATAGGTACCAATCATTCTTCATTAATTCATGATTTCATTTCAAACTGTTTTTTTTTCTTTCTTTCTATCTTTAGTTTTCTTTTTTTTTTTTTTGTCGTTTTTATTTTTTTTCTACTCATTGTTGAACTAAAGTTGATATATATTAATTTTGGAAAATTTATCACAGTTTAATTAATAGCTGCTATTAATTTTCCGAGACCTAAAATAGATGGTAGTAATTAGTGTGACAAGTTTAGGCCGATTTGTGTACACACCGGTTATACATATACATATATGTATGGTATATATATGTATATATAAATCAACCCTATATATATGTAGGATGTATGTGTAGTTTGTATCCGGGATACAATACGGTGGTTATAGTAGTTTATTTATTTTTTTTTTTTATCTGTTTTTTTTTTTCATACCCCCTATGTAATTACATTCGTACTTGTCCGCCTTCTCAGCCCCTACGGTTATACCGCTGGTAACTCGCTATAAGCGACACCGTTATACGTTACGTTACGTTACGTTACATTACATTACGTAAACGTAGCGTCGAGTCGCACGTATAGAGGTAAGTCTTGCCACAGCGACAAGAAAGATAGATGCTGGACCATTTGTCTACACGATGTATCCACGCCCGCCAGCCTGACTCGGCAAAAACTTACGCCCCGGGAGTCGCGGATCTCGGTCGAAACCAACACCCCAACCCTCCAACTCCAAACACACACACACACACACACATACATACATATATATTATATAAATTGCATATACACGTATATATTCGACACTCGTCTTCCGGTTTCTCGTCACTTCAAACCGGATCACACTGCAAGCTTCTGCCACACAGAAAAAAAAGTTTAACTTGAGCCAAGAAAATTATTCTTGATTCATGAAAATTTTGCGGTCCAAAAATGAAGACCGAAATTTTCTCGGATCAAATCAAAAATTTTTCTCGAATCAAGAAAATTTTCCAAATTTTTCAAATTTTCTTGGTTCGAGATAATTTTGCGGTTCAAAAATGAAGACCGAAATTTTCTTGGATCAAATCAAAAATTTTCTCGAACCATTTGGAAAATTTTCTTGGTTCAAGATAATTTTGCGATCCAAAAATGAAGACCGAAATTTTCTCGGATCAAATCAAAAATTTTTCTCGAATCAAGAAAATTTTCCAAATTTTCCAAATTTTCCAAATTTTCCAAATTTTCTTGGTTCGAGATAATTTTGCGGTTCAAAAATTAAGACCGAAATTTTCTTGGATCAAATCAAAAATTTTCTCGAACCACGAAAATTTTCCAAATTTCTCAAATTTTCTTGGTTCAAGATAACATTTCTTTCTGTGAAGGTTCAAGTTTTTGGGATCCTTTATGGTAAAATTGTGTTATTCCAGGATGTTTATGTTTATATACCTATGTATATTATATGGGTCGTTCGGTCAATTAATAAATACCACTTATCCCTTCTCGATCGTTTTCCTCCTCCTTTTCCCGTTTGTTTGACGTCTTCTCTCTATATCTATACATTTTGTGTGATAGTGAGAGTGCTGACGGGGTATACCAGATGCGACAAAGTGACGTCGGGCGTTTAAACGGAGTTAATATAGCCAACGTCGTTAATATTTCACACGTTAATGCGAGACACTGGTCTCGTCCGCGTCTCGCGTCGAGTCGCGTCGCGTCGTGGTGGCTAGCTATCCTTCCTTTAGGAGATTCTGTCTGTCGGAAGAGGTATACCCCCCATATAGTAGCGATAGCGAGATAAAGAGATAAAGAGAGATGGAGAGATGCGAAATAGGAAGATAGAGAGAAAGAGAGACACTCTCTCTTCGGTGGTGACGTCACTTATTCAACTCCCCTGACTTAACCTGGATTAATGTCCCTCTTAGTGGCCCCCTCTCTCTCTTATACTTCGTCCTTGCAGCCTCATCCTTCCGCGTGTGGGGTTCGCTTCTCTTCTCTAAACCCAAACTCGCGCAGGAACTTATACCTACTACTCTTCTTCTCCTAAGGATATATATATATATGGCGATTTCGCTTATGTCGCTTGCGGGCCCATATATATATATATATATAGGAACTTCATGGCACAAATACATGTGGAGGGTTTTTAGCGCGTGTGCAATAATAGTAGCACTAAATTTTGCCAAATCGTTATCAAAGATCTGGAAAGTCATTTAGATTTATCGTCTTGATACATTGGAGGCTTTTTCGTTTCTTTTTTCTTCTTCTTCTTCTTCTTCTTCTTTTTGACTTCAATTTTATTTTATCTTCTTTTTTCTTTTCTTTTTCTCTTCCAATTTAAAAGGAATCATCCAGCTATGAATGAGAAATTATTTTCAGAAATAAAGAAATTCAACAGTTTTTTTTTTTTTTTTTTTACTTCTTCTTCTTATTTCCACATTATTAGATATATAGGTATACTCGTTTTATGGGGGAAAAATTTTCTTCTTTTTTTGCACCACAGATTCGTATATTAAACCAAATATTTAAAATATTCACGCGGGAGCTTAATTAAATGACACCGTGAAAGTAATTAAAAAAAAAAAAAAATACTAATATACAATATAATCTTTATCTATATACGTAGTACATATTATAACTTCTGGGGACAAGAAAAAATGAAAAACAAAAACCAAAAAGAAAAAAAAAAAAAAAAAAATAACAGAGTCGGTATACATTTTTCTCTAAATTGCCATACAGCTGTAGAGAGAAAGCTGCTGCGCTTAGCTGAAATTTTTTCCTACCCCTAACCCAGAAGATCTCATAACGAAGTCAATTTTTTGGAATTATTATATTATATTATTTTTCTTTTATAATGGTGGAGAAAAAAAAAAAAAAAAAAAAAAAAAAAAAATTGATTTCTGCGACTTTTTTTTTGTGATTCTGTTTTTTTTTTTTTTTTTTTTTTTTTTTCTTCCATTGGAAAAGTCCTAATACTATAGTACTATACTACAGTAAATACATTTTCTTTTTTTTATCATTCAAACCCTTATATCATATATTACGCAGCATATTTAATCCGCTATTATATCGCGACGTGAGAGGAAATAATTTTCTGACAAATAATTGTTCGCCTATACCTACATACCTATACTAGTCAAGAAAAAATATAAAATAAATAATAATAAATTAAAATTCGAAAAATTTATGGTTCAACATTAATCACGATTTCGCGAGTTTTGGAAATGGCGTATATAACCAACCAACGCTGTGTCATAGACAACAAGCATATATATACACATATATATCAATTTGTTAGCGTAGGTGTCATTTGCATATTTACATGCTTTCTATATTTTTATACCTGTATCTACAACGTGCTGCACGCTGGCACGACTCTACTGGGTATAATCTAGTGTAATTTTCGTTTTTATTTATTTATTTATTTATTTATTTATTCATTTATTTATTTATTTATTTATTTATTTATTTATTCATTCATTCATTCATCCATTTATTTTATTTTTTAATTTTTCGAATAGCAAGATAGATGCGCGTAAATTTTACAGCATAATACAAACCAACTCCACAGCACTATACGTATAGTCGAAATATATAAAACATACAGAATTGTAGTCTATTTTTTTTATTTATTTATTTTTTTTTTTGCATATTATGCTGCTTTGCTATCATTTATATGTATTATGTATGTATATTTATTTATTTATTTATTTATTTATTTATTTATTAAAAAAATAATTCTTGTACACAAAACTCGGGTATAGTATTCCCTCGTCTCTCCAAAAGTACACATAGTACCCTAATTTTTCACTGCATTGCAAATTTACATATTATAATACCCCTAGTTGCAGTTCAACGAGTATATAAAACCGTTGCAACGAATATTTTTGTACTACTGCGTATAGTAGTAGGTATAATTAAACTGCATGTAACATACAAACATAATATATACATGCGTATAGGATATGGTTTGCTGTTACCTACCTATTTATATATATATATATATATATATACTTTAAAAATTTTAATACGAACTATTCCCTCAGGAGGAAATAACCTATTTTACCGTAAACATTTCTTTTTATAACCTGGACAATATAATATAAAATACTTCTTCTTCACCCGGTATATATATATATATATATATGTGTATATATGTATATAACAGTATTCGCATTTCTACTATAGCATAATATTATAAAAATCATATATATATATATATACATGAAACATACACAATATACATATATATATATATATATATATATATATGTATATACCTAGCTACTACCCCTATACAGATACATTATACTAAGGGAGTATAAGAAGGCATGTATACACGCGTGTATACCTCTACTTCTACCAGTGGGTTTAGCTTACGAAGTACTTCTGTCGTGGGATAATAAACGCGAAAGTATTTACTTCGCGTTTTTATACTGTCGTCTCTTTTATACGAGGACTTATTTCCATCCTATTCCTCTCTCGTTCTTCTTATATTATTATTATTTATTCAATTTTTCTATCCTTTTATTATTTTTATTATCTTCTTTTTTTTTTTTTTCTCTCTCTCTCTCCGTTTTTTCATATACCTAATACGTGGGTTACTTTTGATTTCTCTCTTAATTTAAAAAAAGGAAAAATAAAAAATAGAAATATCCACGTATAACGTTGTGTGTAATCTTTGATCATATTCAAAAATATCGTAAGATCCATAAACTTATATCGCACCCTATAAATTTAGATCGCGGATAACTTACTGTTCGCGAATCTATTTTCTTTCATTTTTCTATATCGGCTTTTTTTTACGCGGTAAACACCTCCTAGATATCCTATACCGCTATAATATGTTCTCTCTCGCAGATATGTCGTGTGTATCGTCAACGACCGTCAGGGCTGATGTTGACGCAGTTTCTTTCGTCTGTTTTTCTTCTTCTTCTTCTTCTTTTTTTTTTTTTTTTTTCTACCTTATTTTTACGCGAGCAAAGACCGCTGCGCGGGGCAGGAAAAAGACCGTAAAAGAAACCACTTCTTCCCTCGTTCTCTCGCGAACGATAGAGATTTAATCTCTGAACAGACCTGGCAGATCGGTAGATAAAAAAAAAAAAAACAAAAAAAAAAAAAAAACCCCTATGTAGGTTGATAACAAATTTCTGTTTTCTTTCCTATTCTAGCCTGTATATGATAATTCTATATCAAAGTATATTTTACAAAATTGGAAAGAAAAAGAAAAATATAAATAAATACTACTAAAAATATAGTAAAATTGAAACGAAATGAAATGAAATGAAAGAAAGAAAGAAAGAACAGAAGAATCTATGCGTGTATGTGTGGTTGAGATTATAAAAAAAAAAAAAAAAAAAGTAGTAGAAGACGCATGGTGAGGGATTGCTGAAAATTTATTGTTCCGAGGGGGTGCTGCTGCAGAGATAAGATTAAAAACAAAGAGGGATATAGAGAGTAAGACGCGAGAGTTTTGTCGCTGTGAGTTTTTGGCGGAGAAAAATAAGATAAAGTATAAAGAAAAGAACAGAAAGTAAAGGGAAGGGAAGAAGGAAGAAGGGTGGATGCAAGAAAGCAAGGCATCCCTTGCTAGATTCGAAGTAGAAATACATTCGTTCGTTCGTTCGTTCGTTCGTTCGTTGGATGACTAGGAAATATATAACTCTTATACTGCACAGGCTACTACTACTACTACTACTACAACTACTACTAAGAAGATGAAGTCTTTTTCAAGAGGAAAAGAAACGCGGAGAGTGTGTGTTTATCTCTGATGAATTTATGCTTCTTTTTATATAAGAATACAAGCCTCTCTTCCCTTCTATCTTCATCTCTTTTCTATTCTTTAGCTCTTTTCTTATTTTTCATCTTATATACACGCAGCTTTTTTGCGTGATGTTTGCTTACCGCTGTATGTATGTATGTATGTATGTATCAGCCATCGCCACCCCTGAAAAATATTCAGGCTTTATTTCTTCCCCTCTCTATTCCCTCGCGTTTGTTGTCCTCTTGTATTTCTGTTTCGTGATCTGAATCGAGATTATCAGATAAAGAATAACCGGCAATGAGACCGTAGCCTCTCGTCCTCCTCCTTTTCCTTTTCCTTTTCCTTTTCCTTTTCCTTTTCCTTTTACTTCATCTCCTCCTCTTCTTATATTCGAGCTATAAATTTATCGCACGTGCAATATCATTCTTTAAAATGCGGTAAGATTAGTATTTTTTCCTCGAAATTATATACTTAGAGCATCAAATAATGTTGAAATGAAAAATCAAGGAATGAAAAAAAAAAAAAAAAAAAAAGAACTTATAACAATAATTTATCTTCTATTTGACTTGTTCTGTTTTTTTTTTTTCTTCTTCTTCAACGTCCTACGCAAAAATCGCGCGCTGAAAGCTCGTTTCTTTTTTATTCCCACGTGTCTACCTCGAGGGTGTAAATGTATGTACAAAACTTATGTGTATATATATATATATATATACAGGCATCTATGTATTCGTGTATGTGACGAGGTGTAGCGTATTCGAAGAGACGGACCGAGATCCCTCGGGCTTCTTAGAGTCTGGCAATAAACCGAGGGACTGGGACGTCCGGTAGACGACTGACGGGGCGCGACTTCCTGTACCGTCGACGTTCCATCATCCAGATCCTTCCGGTTCTATCACTGAATTTGACACAACGGGTGTCAATAATAATATTCCATATAGAAAATTATTACACCATGATATTATTGAATTTATGATTTATATGCTATGGGCTTGGAAGATTTTCCAAATTTAGAAGAATATTTCTAAAAAAAGTACGAAACACGAACTAAAAAAAAAAAAAAAAAAAAAATACACATTACATTGTTTTTTTTTTACTTCTTTTCAACCCTTGCAGATTTCTCGGGGTTAACCGATCACTAAAACTGTCGCGCATTTTGCAATATAATAACAGTTCTTCGTCTAGGATTATCGCATATATACTCTCATAAACTCTGTCGCTCGTTCTCACTTTTATTCCATTCCCAGCTAGGTAGAGAGTTGGAAGGGCGGTGTTTAATTCCCAAGGAATGTTGGGGGTCGTTTGTCACCTTATACCTTATACCTAGGTTGACATGCGGGAGCTTGGGAGTCCTCAGAAATGTATCACTCGGAGAGAGAAGAAGTAATGAAACCCTTATTTCATTTCATTTCATTTCATTTCATTTCATTTCATTTGGTTTCATTTCGTTTCGTTTCGTTTCGTTTCGTTTCGTTTCGTTTCGTTTCATTTCATTTCATTTCATCTCTTGCTTTATTATTTCTTTTCCTCGTTATATTAGCTACATCTTAATATACCCCCGTGTCGTATACCCATATATACTTTATTCACAAACTTATTTTCTATCTATCTGTATATTATTCAACCCTTCAGATTCATCTTCAGCCACTTTTCACACCGTTTCTATTCGCGCCCTGCACAACTACCCCATACCCTGTAATACATATACCAAACTGGTGTTACTGCTGCTACTTCTGCTGCTGCTGCTGCTGTCACACCACCCTTGGGACACAACTTTTCAAGGGTCCTGCACAGTTCAGCCTTAATATCCACTTTCAGCCACTCAGACGCAGATTTCAAACTGCTAGACTAGTTCGAATCCCAACTATTACAACCTCTTATGTACTATTCCTCGGGCAATTTGCCATTACATGCTGAATATAAATATAATATATCCTTGAATTTTTCATCGTTATGCGATATTAGTCTGGGATGGAATAAAAATCGTTGTCATTTTTTATTTTTTCTTTTCTTCTTCAATTTTTCTACAGTTTTATATAGATATATATTAGGTACAAAGAAAGAAAGGTTGACTAATTGATTCAAGATAATTTTTGCGGTCCAAAAATGAAGACCGAAATTTTCTCGGATCAAGTGAATAAATTTTCGGTCTTCATTTTTGTATCGAAAAATTATCTTTAATCAAGAATAATTTTCTTGGCTCAAGTTATCCTTTTTTTCTTTCTTTGTACCTGTATATCTAGCCCTAGCCACCGCGGGATATCCCTAGATAATATATTAGTAATTTGTTAGAGTGCATATAGTATTTGTTATACGCCGTAGCGCATAAACCGCACAGGACGTAAAATTTCATTATAACCATAAGACCGCGCGCGGAAAGGTGGTGTTTCGGGGGTGAACGCGCAGTGTACCGCGAGCACACTAGCTCAACACGCGGCTTTCTCCCGCTTATATATATATATTTCTCGCCGTTTTACCTACTCTCTTGCTCTTTCCACGTTTCTACTATACCAATTCCAATAACTATTAACTCCGTTATAGTACGACGCCCGACGCGTATATACCTACCTACCTACCCTACCCCTGCCACGCCACGTAGACTACGACCTTCGTGACTCCAGGTGGTTCATGGCTGACGAGTTGACGCGCTAATTGGTATCCCACCTACCCCACAAAGCGAAACACTTATACAGTTGACTTTCGGCTTTGCGAATGAAATTAGATAAAATAAAAATAGGGGAGAAAATATAAGAATTTAAGGGATGAACCGAATATAACATGAAAATGTAGTATTTTCTCATTTTTTTACATTTAAATTTGGATAAAATTTGAACAAAAATATTTCAGAAATTTTGGGCACAAAAAAAAAAAGTTTAAAAATCGTATCAATTTTAAATTCGTTAAAAATTTTTCTCTCTTTCTATATATCGTTTTCGAACTCGTAAATGATATACTTGGAACGATACCTATACTAGTGACTGCGAGTGATATATGGAACGTTTGCTAAAATTTTCACTTTGCGCCGACAGTTTAAAATGCATACCTTATACATCCACCCTGTGTATATTGGCTTAGAGGTAATTAACGACTCTAAAAATCACCGGCTATTGTAATATCGTGGCTTGGTATACACTTGTATGTCTGAGGTTTTTGATTTATTTTTCGTTAAAATGGGTTGAGAGAGGGTGCGTGTGAGTTAGAGAGTGAGAGAGAGAGAGAGAGAGAAAAAGAGAGAAAGAGAGAGAAAGAGAGACAGACAACATCGGGGCTAACGGTTTACGGCTAGCCCCGAGGCAATTACAGCAGTTAACTCGCAAAAGCGAAACACGTGATGCCAATAATCTCCGCAATTTACTCCCAGCATCCCGCAGGACGAAAGCTTATCAATTTTTATGACTGCCCTCCCTCACTCCCTCGTAAATATGAAAACTCATCCACGTATATATGGTACCCCTTGTCGATATATATATCTATATATATATGTTATATATAATATATAATATAGGTATATATATATATATATACACATGGATTTATGTATAGCCTAGAGCAGCTCGTATATATCCCTGTATTGTTTGTTCGCTTGCCAATTGTTTTATTCATGATGTGACAAGTGATCCAAATGTTCACTGGCCTCGAGGACATCCCTGGTGCTGGTGACCATGACGTCACTGAATCCCTGGTCCGGACCATAAAGGGGAAAGATTGTCTTGTTTTTTTCGTAAGGCGCATAAGAGCCCGTAGGTTACTATCACGTTTACGATCAACGGATGTAATTTTCTCCTATATAGTAGGTAGGTATCGCATATTTCGTTTGGCAAATAACTAAAGAGATTCCGTTTTTTTTTTTTTTTCTTTTCTTTTTTTTTTTCTTCTAGCTTGTCTTTATTTATCGTCTATTCATCTTTTATACATAAAATTTCATCGTTTTGTGTATGAAAAAAAAATCATAGTATAGGAAATAAAAATAATATGTTCGAAGGGAATCAGAAAAAAAAAAAAAAAAAAAATCGTATTAATATTTATATATTTTTCGTTTTGTTTTTTCTCGTTTTTTTTTTTTTTTTTTTGCTTTTATTTTTCAACAATCCCCTCGACAAATTGAAACATAATTAAAGCTCACGGGCCTCTCATCCTCCATGTATTTAACACAAACTCGTATTACGCACTAAATGTATATGTATGTATGTATATATGTATGCGGTTGCAAAAATCCTGGGTAAAAAAAAAAAAAAAAAAAAAAATTTAACCCCCGTAACAATTTAGGGGATTAATTCGGCTAGAGTAACAATCTCGGGTGATCGCCGAGGCGGGAAAGTGGGTTTAGTTTGGTAAACATATTTTAAAGAGATGCCAGGAGAGAGGAAAGAGAGAAAAGAGAGAAAGAGAAAGAGAGAGAGAGAGAGAAGAGAGAGCCGAGGAGATAGGAGATAGGAGAGATGAGAGGCAAGGTGAGACGTGGGACCGAGAAATTATAATAAAATACGCGTTACCAAGGACTATAACCGGGCAATTGTGCGTGGCAGACCCTGTTAATGCAAATCTTCGCCTACGGATGGATCGTAAAGGTGCCACGCTCCTGTGAAATATAAAAAAAAATCCCATCTTATAACTCATCGGGAAATATTTTTACCCCCCAACCCTAAAAAAAAAAAAAATACGAGCTTTAAGCCCTCGACTAGATATCGTCCTCGCGCTGCAGAGAACCTAAGAACCTTTAGAATTTAACGTCGCGAAACCTAATTTCGAGACCACGCGATCTATTATACGATTACCCTAATACCTATTTATTTCTCGTTTTTCTAATTTTTCACATTTATTTTTTCTCTCTCCTTACTTCTGGCATTAAATGTCATAGAAAATTTTGTCTATACAGCGGGCTGCAGATATGCCGCAGGGGTGATACTTACGTGCTTTGTATACTGTAAATTACAAAAGACGTGTATACCTGACGCGCCAAGACCGAACGTTAAGTTCGAATCTTCTTACTCTTTTTTTTTTTTTTTTTTCTTTATTTCTCTACATTCTCTACACGATATTATAATAATAAATTGTAAATATAACTAAATCAATAAATAAATAAATAAATAAATGAATGAATGAATGAATGAATGAGATATATACGGGCGGGGATATAGAGGCTTGATTTATATTCGACAACGCCGCGCTTCTTTCGAATCGAATACTTTGCTAGGCGGGGCACGTATACTGCCGACCAGGAACTGAAAAGTGTCCTCAATTTGCATAATCCGTACCTACTCCAATTTGTTGCTGCCCAACTTTCATGGGACAGTCAAGTTGCAGGGTAGGGAATAAAATAAAATAAAATAAAATAAAATAAAATAAAATAAAATAAAATAAAATATAACAATATTGAATATATAGAATTAAGGCTAAAACTTATATATGAGAAATAATTGTTATATTATCGTGTTTTGAGTGGGAAAAGAAAAAGTAAAGTTTGGATCGAAATAAGAAGAAGAAGAAGAAGAAAAAAAAAAAAAAGAATGTCTTTTATGGTGTAGAAAGAAAAATTGATCACATGCCTAGAAGTGATTTAACCTATAGGTATATACTATCCATGGAATACATACCTAAAGTTTCCAGTTACTGAAGCAGGCGAAAGTGCAGTCGTGTAACTTATACTTTGATTTGTTGCACTTTACGCATCGTAAACCACGATTCTATCGCTATTCAACGATCCAGAAACACCAACACTTATACCTACCTCTCCGCTTTTGAATATCGTTCTAGTCTCAGTCATTATAAATATAAATATCAACCCTTAAGTTTATCTAAAAAAATTAGAAAATCGAAAGAGAAAGAGAGAGAAAAAAAAAGAAAGGAAACGACGTGAGTGTAAAGAAGAAGAAGAAGAAGAAGAAGAAGAAGAAGAAGAAGAAAAAGAAAAAGGAGCGTTTCATGCCCTTTTTTAATAGAGTATCTTTATTTTATCGCTAACTAAGTTAACCGAGCGATAAAAAATTGATCGTCAATCAATATATACTTAGTCGAAGTATAATAGGTAGGTAGTATATATAGAGCGTATAGAATAAGGTGAAGGATCGAAATAGCTTTTCATCTTTGAGGGTGGAAAACCGGGCGTCTGAGTTCCTCCCTTTTTGTACCTCTTATTCTCTCGCCCCTTCTTTGACCTCCCTCGTGTCTCTCCGCCGCTTCGTCCCTTATTCGCCAGTCTGTGGTTATAACGAGCGAGACGCGACGCTACTATCAACCAGGGTACGAGGTCGACGGGGATCCCTGGGAAACCTGCACGACCCGAACCGACCCGAGCCGACCCCGGACCGCCCAGCCACGGCGTCGGGACGCTCTTTACATTGCTATCACGCGTACCCGCACACCGGTGCTCAACCAGCTACGTTAATCTCCGCAGTCTTCGATATGCCAAAGAAAAATGATAAGGAAAATTTTTATCAATTTAATATCGAAGACGTTTTTTTTTATACAAAAATCGCTTTTTTATTTTAAATTATATCCAGTGAAATTACCTTCTCGAAGAAAAGAAATAGAAGAAAAAAAAAAAAAATAAATAAAAACACGAATGTAATTCCGCTCTATCCTCGTATACCGCGGCTGCTTCTAGTTATTAATTTCATACGATCATGTTCTTGGGCTTTTAGAAACTTCGATAAGAGGCTACGGATGTAGGAAAGTTTGTTCACGACTCATTAAACTCAATTTTCGTTATGAAATTCATTAGGGATGTTGAGATATTGAGGTTGAGTACGTCTCACGTTGGTTTTTATTTTTTTCTTTTTTAATTAATAAACTGATGTTCTTATTTGATGTTTTTTTTTTTTATTTTTCTTCGTTTCCATGTAACATGGGAATAATTTTCGGGTTTATTAATTCAGGTGGGAAATATATTACCCATACTATGATGTCGAATTATCTTGATGATATTGAAACTCTCTTTAAACGCGTGAAATATAACCGGCATACGGGATATGGATCGAGTTATTCGGGATGTTTCGGGATGGAAACGATTCTCCGCATTATCGTGCCATTTGCGTAATCTACCGTGAACCTTTAAATCTACCTCGAATACTCTCGCGGATCTACAACCGCCCGTTCGCGTAGGTAACGCCCGGTAAGTGAGTCGGAAGAGGAAAGGGTGCTAGGAAGGAAAAGAGGGGGGGGGACAGGGGGGATAGACGGGGACGATTTATTACAGTCCGCTATTAATCCCTTAAGGGAACTTCAAGATATAGTTACGTCGAACCGAAACCCCCTACTGCCTGCACTGCACAGTGCACTGCGTGCCTTTGAAACAAAACAGACCAAACATTGAGCAACAAACATCTATATCAAAAGGTCAGGTCATCTTGGATTCATTTTCTTCAGAAAACAAATCCTCATCATGTGAATGTAGGAATTTTAAAATAAAAAATTACGTCATAAGTTATGATCAATTTACCAAATTTGCAAAAATTATTATCACTCATTTCTTAAATAACTTGACCAAAACGTAAAATTTTCAAAATTCCTACATTCACATGATGAGGATTTGTTTTCTGAAGAAAATGAATCCAAGATGACCTGAATCGGTCCAACGGTGTTCTGGAATCCTTACGACACATGATTTTGAAAAAGAAATATATTCTGATGTGAAATGAACTTTGGTTATGAAATAAATTGATAATTTCTCGAAAAGTCGCTGTACTGGTCGCCTTAAGATTATTGAAAATTGTTCTGTGTAACATGGAGAAGCTTATCTCTACAGTAGTTTGCGGTTTAGTATCACTCATCAATGTTTGAAATATAGACGTATACTATATCTATATCTTTTGATCGGGTCGTATAGTTGCGCGGTCCCACATGTACCTAATCCTAATCTGCGTAATTATTCGCTGCACGCTCAGCGGGGGAGCAGCCTAACCTCGGAATGACATTTACCATGAACGTGAGCAATGATATGATCGGGACTCTGAACTTCCCTGTTTCCACCCCCCCAGGGCTCACGTCTTCCCTTATACTAGTACTTCGAGGATGAGAAAGAGGATAGGATAGGATAGGATAGAATGGAATGGAATAGAATATGTACGTGCTAGATCAAGTTACAGAAATACCCAAAGGCTATAGAGTAAAGATATATATGGGGGAAAACTAAAATTTCATTATACATTATAATGACAGTTATCTAACATTAATTCTCCCAAATTTTCGTTTTTTTTTTCCCCCTTTCCTTTTTTTCATACAGAAATTATACCTAATACATCCCCCCCAAGTTCTATACTTTATTATAAACTTTACGACGTCGAGAACGAGAAGTAGAGTTATAATTTTACTCAGTTATTATTTATCATCTCTCTCTCTCTTTCACTCTCCTCTTCCGCGAATATACTTGAACAATTTCATCCACCGCATGGCTTTTAGCCTGTAACCTCTTGTCCGTCGATGGGATAACGCACGACCTCGTTTTAGACATTCAAGAGTCACTTGTTACGGCGTTAATCACCACCGAAAGGCGGTGGTCGGATTTAATGACGCTGTTTCAATCGCTTTTCCATAGTACCTACCCATACCTTTTTTTTTTTTTTTTTTTTTTTTGTTCCCCAATTTATCATTACGGATTCGCTCTGCTTCAGACTCCGATTTTCCTCTTTCGTGATATAAATTCACTTGATATAGTATATCAAAAGGAAAATTCAATAACAGAATAAATGCGCGTTATAATTTCTTTCATTATTTATATATTTATATTATTTATATATTTATACCTTCGACGAGATTCGTCGATGACAAGAAATCGCCTGTACGTAGTCCGTTACTACTGCCTACCATACGCGACACAGCTCCAATGTCTGACCGTCTAATTACGCTACTACTTATCTTCCTCGAGGACCGAGAGCCGTCTGATACAACCGCGGTCCTTTCTACTTGCCTGAATGAATAGACGCCTAGGTAATACGGCCCGACCGATATCCTCCGCTACTACTGCCTACGCGACGGGCAGACCGCCTAATGACTGTTACTACTTATCCGCTAGGACCCGAGGCCGCCAGACATAACCGCGACTCTTTCTACTTGCGTAAATATCGGCTAGGTAATCCGGGCGGACCAAAGACGCCCACTACTACTGCCTACGCGATCTGGCTTCTCAGTGTCTGTCTGGCTGCCTAATGACTGTTACTACTTATTCGCATGGATACTTGCGTATGCGATCGCGGTGTAGGTGTATTAAAATAGCGTGGAATTAGTTACGTAATTAAAAAAAAAAAAAAAAAAAAAATTTAGATAATTAAATAGAGGATGAAGTTTTTTTGTTTTTTTGTTTTTTCACGAAATAATTAGAAGAGAAAATAAAAATCTAAGAAGTAGTTTTCTCGACTTTGTTATATTACTACAACTGTAAAGGAGACACAGAGTAGTCACCGTTGTTCTTGAGCTAAGCTAGCTAGCTAGCTACCTTCCTTCCTTCCTTCCTTCGTTCGTACCTATATAAGTATAAAAGAAGGAATAAGCGTCTAAGGTACTAAGCCCGTAGTACTTGGGTCGTGCGTTGCATAATCCAAAACTCTCTTGTGACGACGCGACGGTGAGTTGGGTTGAGTGTTAGGTACCTACCTACCTACCTACCTTTCCACGAACCGTAGGTATAGATGTAGAAGTGTATATACGTGCTGGTAAGATCAGGGAAGAAATACACCCTACAAGGGGTTATAAGAGGGGTGTGGGCTACGTACCGGTATACCCGTTACCGTGTACGCCTTGTCGCTTCGCGTAAGGTGTTACAAGACGCGCGAGACTCTGATGTCCCTGGACTCATCTGGCGATGCTAGGGGACAGCTATAGGGTACGTCATGAGAAAGCAAAATGTCGAGATATAAGGAAGAAGGGCGGGTAAAGGGAGAGAGAGAGAGAGAGAGAGAGAGAGGAAAGTATATACCCGTTGTAAAGGCATCGTCTCGATTTATTATTCTCACGCTTTCGGAATATCAGAAACCCCGGGGCCGAGAGGAACTTTTGCGCGGAAATCTCTTTTCTTCAATGTTTCGCAACACTCAGCGCGAGCTTTTGTTTATATTTTTATATTTCTATACTCTACTACAATTCCTCTGCATATTTTATCGCATACCAGCTTTCATCACCCGTTTTTATGTGACACATATACATATAGTAAAAATCACTAATTAAAAATGGAATTAAATAATCGGCCCGGAGGAATATTAGCCAATAAAATATTCATATCTGAAGGGGATATTATGGTCCTTTATACGGGATGAAAGTCGAAACCCGAACACTTCATAGCGAGTTATACCGAGTGCACCGCAGCCTGCATGGTATCATGCGGTTTATTACTCTGCAACGCGGTCGAAGAGAGGTTGCTATTCGTTCTACACATTATATGTATCTTTGGCACTGTTACGATCCTCGACGTATGTATCTACATCTACATCTACATGTAGATCTAGATCTAGATCTACATATACATACCCTACTACGTTGTTGTTTAATATTATAATTTCTCACTAGCTGCTATGGTAGAACTCTATTCTAGGCGACTAGCGCAGACAGAAAGACAGACATAGAGACTGACGGCTTCTGGCACCCCACAACCGCGCACCACGTTTCCAAACTACTTGGCACTCTACCAACAAATTGTTACCGACTATACCCTACCCTCCGTTCTACTAGGTGGTTTACTTTCAAACACTGCATGTACCTATATAGTATATTGAAATTTATAGAAATATCATCGATGTTAGTAAATTCTTCGTTTTAAACGAATATGGGGTGAAAAAAAAAAAAAAAAAAAAAAAAAATTAAAAAATAAATCAAGAACGGTGTAATCGATGCATAAAGATCGTTCTATAGCACTATCGCGTCTATCTAGACGTGAGAATATATGTCGGCATAAATGAGCTAGGAGAGATAGATAGAGACTTGGGAACAGTAGAGGTGTGAGGGTTGGTGAGCATTGTATACGAGTGTGCCCAGTTAGGTGCTACTTTATGGGCAGTAAATGCCCTCGTAAACACGACGGACACGACAGGTTTGTCTGCTCTATACTCGGGGCAAAACGGTATGTTGAAATAATACGTGCAAGGTAGTTGAAGGCAGATGATTGTCCTGCATATACATATACTATATTATTATATGTGTGTGGGAAAAAAATAGAAGAAAACGTTATTTATTTTTATTCCCTTTTTTTTTATTACTAGGTATCACTAAGAATGAACATACTTTCATTTTATTTAATCAATTTGCGGTTTTCACTATAATATTATGCGCGTTTTAATTATTCGATAGTGGAATATCCTGTTGAAATTTTTGCTATTCAGTTCAGTAGAAAAATTCTATGCTTGACAACCGGAGTCACTAAAACTTCCTTCGTTCTCTCTCTATCTATCTATCTATCTATCTATCTCTCGTTCTCTTCCATTGCTTCTCTTGCGATCCTGTCTCCTGCAGTTACTGCAAATACTTTAATCTCATCGCATTTCCGCTGGGCACCAGAGCTGACGTCGAAGCAAAGCCGAAGCAAAGCCCGAGCTTCGAGCTTCGAGCTTCGAACTTTTTCTTTTTCTTCTTCTTCTTCTTCTTCTTCTTCTTCTTCTTCTACCCTCGTGCATAGCCCTTTCCAACGGCGTCTATGTTCGGGATAAAAGTAAGCCGATAAGTCACACTTTTTAACCATCTATAAGAATCACCGTATTCTCATCAGCTCCTCGTTCAAACTTCAAGGTATTACTATATTTTACTTCGATATTTCCAGGAGTTTTATATGCAGCGTTAACCATTACAGTTAATTACATGTTTTCATATTTTTTTTTTATGCAGCGTATAATAATATAATTATCGAGAATTTTTCGAGCAGGATTAAACATTATCGTGATCATGAACGGGATATGTGCAAGTTGTTTTAGTTACGTATATATACTATACACCTAAGTGCACGGTTTATCTGGCCCCTGCAGCTGATGAGTAGAAAGTAAGATATAGAGATATAGTAGAGGGAGAAATACGGGGAAGAGAAAAGCAGCTTTTGTCTGACGATGAGGAAAGGCAAAAGTCTTGGAGGCAAGAGCTAGACCCAATCGTTCGCAACTAGATTAAAGTAGTTTCGACGGGTGGCTGTCCGGTCTAAGGCAAAAAGAGTTTTCTCGTTTCCCACAGGAAAAAGATACAGATTCTTTGAGAGAGGAAGGAGAGAGAGGATAGAAAGGGGGTGGAAAAGGAAAGGGAAGAGATCTGCCCTGCAACATAAGCCCTGAGGATTGATTCTATTTGTGGTGGATGCGTTCCTCGGAAATAAAATTGCAATAAGTTCATCCTAAAAACCGAAGGCCGATTCCAGTCTGTAAGATACATCGACAAATTGTCGTCGATCGTGGTTCGAGAGGCTAAAGATTATATCGATTTTACTTTATTTAACTAAAATATTAAATTCGTTCGAAAGTTTCTTTGAATTAGAAAAATTAATGAAATTAAATGAAGAAACTTATCATAAATTCCTCTACTCAAAATTGGATTAAAAAAAATTCTATTTAGGTATTTATCATTCTCTCTGCCTCATTAAACTTCCAAATTTCTGATTCATCGTCACCTGTGCCCCTCTTCAATATCCCCGTGAACATACGTTCTTGATATATTATATCATCTCGTTGGTTGTCGCTATCACCCGCCTCGATCTTCTCCGGAAACTTGGTTCCTTTGTTGGCAGCTTGTTCTATGGTTGGGTTGATCGATCCCCAAAGATCCCTAACGTCCCCTCTCAAATCCGTGGGCACATAACGAAAGAATGAAAGTAACAATTCATTCATTCATTCATTCATTCATTCGTTCATTCATTCATTGTCATCCAGGGGATAAATTATAAGTGAAAAATAAGAGTTTTATTGATGCAGAAAAATGAAAACCGCCGAAACTGACCTCGATTCTTTTTAATCATTCGAAAAGAGACCGAGACCCTTCATCGTTATATAGAACAAGATCGAGAGAGAAATAATAATTTAGGAAGCACTTTGGTGCACCTAGTAATCGCGCGGTGCACAGTGTCTCACAATTTTTCGTGTAAGGTTTACCGTATCCTCAAGCACATTCCTCAGTCTACTTCGCCACTTTTCCTTGTGCTTTATGAATTGTTTGTTCAAAGTTATAGCAGTAAGCTCGTGGTATACGTTATATAGGTACCATAGAAATCGTAAACTGTCTGGGTTAGTTTCACCACAATGTGTCTCACACATGTATGTACATACATACATACGTACGTACCTATATACAGGCGTATAGAGAGGCAAAGGTAGATATCACATCTTAGAACGTTACACATATAGGTACTAGGTACTTTCTTACGTATAGACTCTCCAACTTCTATACTGCTAGTGACGTTAGCCTCTTGTAGATATTTTCTCCACTTCTCCACTTCTTCCAGGAGCAAAGGATCCTACGGGATATACTTACCTAGCTACCCTTACGTTAAGAAGAACCGAGGCTCGTCCTAGACCTCTCTTACAAACTACTACGCCAGGAACAAATGGCACTGTCGTACTTTACGGGCTAGTAGTATAGCAGCACCAGCCGTTATACATTTCAGTTCACGGATTATACGACTACCATTCGGTTTCAGAAGACATATTCTTTCTACACTTTTTTCCCACGGTATAATTTCCAGCCATTTTTAAACACCCTTAATGTGTATGCGATATCTGAAAAGGCAAAGATTTTTTCTCTCTTTTTTTTTCCTTTTTTTTTTTTTTGGAATACGAAAACAAAGATGGCTCCGCGATTCAGAGGACTCTCGGGGGGTGATAGCGATAAGTTCAACGAAGGAGATAGATAAAGCACTTGATTTCTACCGCAGTCAGTTCGTCGATGAGAATGAGGAAGAAGAAAAATAATAAGGAGAGGGAAAGGGAAAGGGAGAGAGATGAGGGTATGAGGTTAGAAGGGCGGAAGTATTTTTGTCGGGCGCGTCGCATCGTCCCGCGATAAACCAGCAGAAGGAACAGATTCAAGTGGGGAAATAAGCAATTGCCGGAGAGACGGGGGGGTTTGGGGTGCCTCGAAGCTACTAATGGGACAAATAAATGGGGCGCGAGATGCCTGTTTGCGAAACCTAGATACAAGACCCGATATCATTGTGGTTTGTATTACCTCTCACGTTTTCCTCACTCGCACCTAATATAGATAAAAAAGATTATTTATATATAAAGTTCAAAGTTACACGGAAAAAGGAAAAAAAAAAACCAGATCAGTTTTCTTCGATATAATTCATTCGCTATGATATTATATACGGACGCGGGTGGTTTCTCTCTCCTGCCTATGACGAATGAGATAAATAGCAAATAGCGAATCGCGGATGGTAAATAGGAGCTAGCAAATAGCAAAACCACGTTATACACGGGCCGACGCTCGCCGTTCACGCGGTAATGGCAATTTATATTAATTAGGGGACGCCGGAGGTAGGTAGGTAGGGTTGGTACGGCATGGTATGGTATGGTACGTTACGTTACGGTATGGGCATCGCGGTTGTCCGTGTTCGACATAAATTACAGAGCTAATGACGAATGCTAGATGTGACCCGTGCAAATGCGACTCTGCACTAAAGCATGCAGTGTGTAACCTTCGTAGGTACCTACCTACCTTGATTATAGCTTGGCTAACGTATTTACAACGATTGGCTTTATATGCTTGTTCTAATGCACTGTGTGTATAACCGCTCTACGTATATATACGTATATCTATATACGCCTACGCCTACGCTGCAGAGACTGAGATATTTCACGGGGATGAAATTTAATTATTAAGTTTAATGTTCGGACGGTTTTAATTGCACGTTTATATATGTTATATTTATCGATACGTTGTATATCGTTCTTGTCGTTCGAAATTCGGATTAAGGGGACCAGTACAGCGACTTTTCGAGAAATTATCATAGTCCAAAATGAATTTATTTCATAACCAAAGTTTATTTCACATGAAAATATTTTTCTTTTTCAAAATCATGTGTCGTAAGGATTTCAGAGCACCGTTGGACCGATTCAGGTCATCTTGAATTCATTTTCTTCAGAAAACAAATCCTCATCATGTGAATGTAGGAATTTTGAAAATTTTACGTTTTGGTCAAGTTATTTAAGAAATGAGTGATAATAATTTTTGCAAATTTGGTAAATTGATCATAACTTATGACGTAATTTTTTTATTTTAAAATTCCTACATTCACATGACGAGGATTTGTTTTCTGAAGAAAATGAATCCAAGATGACCTGAATCGGTCCAACGGTGCTCTAAAATCCTTACGACACATGATTTTGAAAAAGACAAATATTTTGATGTGAAATGAACTTTGGTTATGAAAAAAGATATATAATAAAAGAATAAATAATTATTAATCATTATGTTAATTAGTATATATTTACTATATAAATTATATAATCGGCACGTGGTTTAATTCGTAAAAATCATCGCTACCGCGGATACGGAAATGAAATTAAACGAATATAACACGTTGAGGGGTGGTTTCATCGAGTTAACCGATAATTTAATTCGCTTAATACAATAATTCTGTTATTCTTCGGTGAAAATTCGTGACAATTCGAATGGCATATAACCCTCGTATAGACGTTTTATCAGCCGCGGTGGAAAATGTTAAATGGAAAATTAGTTTTAGCTAATAATTATAAATTATTAAATTTTCGGCGATAAAAATGTGAGTTTTGAAAATATGACAAAAAAATATTGAAAGGATAAGAAAAAGAAGAATAAGCTTTTTCTCCTCTTTTATTCCATTCAATTTCTTCATATATAGTATATTAGGAGAGAGAATTCGTAGCTGGTTGCTGCTGCGAGGCTCCCGACTAACTTTAAATCCCTGAATTCTGTTCGTTACAAATTGACGTCTTTGGAGATTTGGTCCTCCGTCATCTCCGAGCTTCTTTCTCGTTTCTCCATTCCATTGAACGTCGAGAGGAGTAGCATTGGCTCAGGGTGCAGGGCCCTCGTTTTAACGAGTTGGCCAACTCGCTCTCTTGCTATTCGCTCGTTACCTCACCGAATGCTGCTTCCATACTCCTGTGCAGTAGGTAGGTACCTATATCCTACTCGTATCCTCTCGACTCTCTCTTCATTCCATTTCACCACGTTTCAACAAAATTCTTGAGCACACCACCCGCATAACGTTGCGCTACTCACCAGCTGCTACCGTACTCATAGAGTTTTTACCCCCCGTATAGAAAATGAGAGAAAATAAAGAAAAGAAGGAAAAAGAAAAAGGAAAAAATTACTTAGTAGCTAAATTCATTTCATCCCTTATGATTAATTCCTTTGTCTTCAAGGGATCCAAGAATATATTGTCGTATATATATATATATATTATATAATATATCTTATGGTGCGGCGATAGACGTAACCTTATTCCTTGTCTCTTTGTATAACCGGAAGCTGCGAGCTAGAGCTCTGTATCACAATTTGGAACACGATAGCGGCTAGGCTGTAGTCTGTCGGTTGAAAGGGTGTGAGAAGGAATTAGAGGGGTAAATATTTGCCCTGCAATCAAGTAGTAGAACGGGATATACGACACGGTGATACTGATTGTCATTTATACCCATACCTACTTCCTATACGAACAGATACATATATACATATATACTATATGTCAAGTTTAGTTGTATCTGTTGTCTCGTCTACTTCCATCCGCGTAGCTCCTGACTGTTGACTGTTGACTCTTCTCGTTTTACTCAAACACTTTCCTCTTATTCTTGAACGCAGAATAAAGTTTTCCCTGTCTTTCTATAACGAGAGAGAGAGAGAGAGAGAGAGAGAGAGAGAGAGAGAGAGAGAGAGAGAAAACTTCGTATAGTACTGTGCGAATCTAAATCAACAAGTTTGTTTTATTCCTTCGAGATTTGATAATTCTATTACTAATTATACAATCAGACAAATCTCGACTGATTATAATTGATAGATGGGGTTTCCAAATTGTTTTCTCTTTTGATATGATAATAACATTCGAGTAGCTTTACCTATATATACAGGACTCCGAGATAGTTTATTCATTCATTTTAGAATACCTCATAGAATCGAATTTAACTTCTTCTATTTGGAAATAATTTTTTTTTTTTTTTTTTTTCTTTTTCAATTCATATTTGTAGGCGTTGTGATTGAGGAGAGAGCCTAAAGATATCTACTATGAATTGTTGATTTTTTTTTTTTTTTTTCGGACAATAGCTGTCCATTAAGCGGGCGCGTAGTTTCTATATTCGCGTTTCTGCAGAATCTTTAGCCGAAGGCGTATCGTATCGCGAAAAGCTGAATGGTTGCGAAGGCGAAAGGCGAAAGGCGAAAGGCGAAATGCGAAATGGAGAGGGACGAGAATCTCGGAGCCTAGCCGCGATTCCTCTCTCCGCTTCTAATAAATCTCTTTCTATTCTTACGCTAACAATGACAGGTCGTTACTCTGCAACAACAACAACGCGATGGATGCCAATATATACTCCTATATACACTCAATCGTCGTACATACATACATATACCTATATACCCAATTTATACTGTATAGACGACTATAACAGGGTGCGGCTGAGCGACGCTAAGTTTAGTAAAAGTTCTTTCAAAGAGGGAATCGAGCTGAGCTGAGCTGAGCCGAGCCCCTTGCCTTGCCTTGCCTTGCCTTTCCTTGCCTTTACTTGCGACTATACCAACCCCCTGCCTTTGCTAGACCTTGCTCCACCGATCGGCGACATTTGTTAAAGTCACGGAAAGACTGCCGCAAGAGTTAAGGCCGAGGGGGAACCAAAAGTTGTCGCCAAACTTGTTTTAGCTATAGCTGATCCCTCCCCCCCCCCCCCTGTCCCCCTCGCCGTACTTTAGTAAAAATTGGAAATAAAAAAAAAAAAAAAAAAAAAAAAAAAAAATAAAACCAAGGGGAAACGATCATCCGCTGCATACGTATAAGCCTGCGGAGTGAAATTCGACAATTTAAAAAAATGCGGAAACAATTTGAAAAAAAAAAAAGAGCAATAATGATTTTGGCTTGATAATTATATTAGAATATTTCATGAATTCTATAAAATTTCGAAGAATTTAGTTATTGTATTTTTTTTTTGCTTCTTATTTTCTTTGAAAAGTAGAGATTAAAGCTAGCTTTAAAAAAAAAAAAAAAAATGGGAAGGGGATGGTTTGATTATACCATATCGTCTTTGTTCCGAGGGTGATTGTTCGTGATTTTAGATCAGGCCGATTTTCCCTTTCGTGATTTTTCCCTTTTCCCTTTTCCCTTTTCTTTTACCTTTTTTTTTTTTTCTTTCTTTCTCTTTCTTTCTTCTTCCCCGTTATATTCCGGAATTTCTCGTATACCAATTTTCATGGAATTCTACGGGGCGTTTCGGGACCAACGGGAACGACGGGTCGACGGTTGCTGCCCTAGCCTCCGGGCAAACGGTGTGCACGGTGTGACGTATGGCCAGCATTTATACCGACAGTTTTCCCGGCAGTCCCGGCGTACCTATACCTACCTACCTACCTACCTACCTACCTACCTACCTACTCCCTGAAATCCCGGACTCCCGGACTCCCGGACTCGAGGAGATTTATTCTCCACAGTTATTGGAGTTATACAAAGGATTTTTCCAACTGATCCCATAAAGTATCTGCGTTTGATGCCTATTATTTACGCAGTTAGTTCACGCTAAAGGCGCGATCCTCTCTCTATGCTTCGTCCAACCTGCACCAACCATTGTTTATACGATACCCTATATTTATAGTTTATTTTATTTTATTTTTATAATTTTTTTTTTTCAAGGGAGGTAATTGTTAAGGGTAAAAAAAAAAAAAAAAAAAAAAAAAAAAAAAAACAACAGAAAAACCCTCGAATGTTATCGTTTTGTTTATATTTCTTCGCTTTTTGTTTTTTTTTCCTACTCTAATGGACGAGTTCTGTTTTTCGACAATTTCTTCTTTTTTTTTTTTTTTTTTTTTTTATCGGAGATTCGAAACAGCATAGACACATTCGGTTCGTTCCCGCGGTGTTTCGGATATGCGCTATAGCTATAGGTATACGTAATATGTTTTAGCAGATTTCAAAACGTAACAAACAAACGGAAATAAAAATATACCAGTCTTCTCTCTCACTCTCTCTTTCTCTCTCGTTATCCGGGATTTCGAGACTATTTTCAATTTAGTAGAAATTTGCTTTTCTTTTTTATTTTTATTTTTTTTCAACTCACTTTAACTCGAACCCTTTCCCACTATTCTCATTCGACGTCTGTTTATTTCTATATGTAATTTGTGTCTTTGTGTCTGTAACGGCTTTAAAGTTTCAGTCTCTCAGCTACGACACTTTCGTATTATATACCTACTACCAACTACTACTACTACTTACGTATAAACCTCGCTTTTATTCTTATTGCGAATTGCCAGTTGCCTGCAGTCGCCAGTTCCTAGTTTCCACTTTTAAGTTCAGCGAGTTTCTAGTATTCTTTCAAAGACTGTGGGACAGGCCCAGGGTGGGGATTTTCCAGTAACTTAC
This sequence comes from Tenthredo mesomela, assembly GCA_943736025.1. Lineage (NCBI taxonomy): Eukaryota > Metazoa > Arthropoda > Insecta > Hymenoptera > Tenthredinidae > Tenthredo > Tenthredo mesomela. Next base: position 2,092,018 of record OX031020.1, on the reverse strand, counting down.
TATTCTTTTCTCGTATTCTCAAACCACCCTCAAATAATTTCATTCCCTGATATATAGATCTTTTTTTCTCTCTCTATCTCTCTCTCTCTCTCTCTCTATATATATATATATATATATACTTTATTCCCTCTCTCTAACAACGATTGATAATAATTCATAACCATTCGTTAAAGAATAAACGACAGGCAACATCGAATCCAACATTCAACATTCGACATTCTACATTCGTCAGATCCTTATTTCAAATTCACTATAAATTCAAGCCGAGAGATTTCGCTGCATCTACTTACGGGGTGGTAGAATCCAAAACTCAAAAGATTCTGGTCAATTTTCTACCATCAGGGAAGTTGTATCGGTTATTCGATATATCAACTCAAAACGCGATACAGGGAATTTGTGAAATCGTTTTTTCCAATTAACCGCAAACATAGGTACGAACGTTTAGAAATCTTTAATACAAGTCGATCGTTGCAGAACCTGTAAAGCTTTGACGTATAGATTATTTCAGTTTCTTTGCTGAGGGAAACGATGCACAATGTACCGTCTGATAAAACCATACGATTCTACCTTTTATATTTATATATAAGAGCAAAGAGAGAATACTGTTCAAAGTCTCGTTACACAAGAATTTCTATACGCGGATGAAAAATCGTTATGTATATTCTAGTTTCTATATTTACTCCGTTTTTCCAAGCGTTTCCGCAAGATGAAAGAAAAAAGAATGAATAAAAATGACCTACAAATGTGCTGCGCCAGTCATCTCGAACAACAAACCATAACTAATTTTTACCTCTATATTTTAATTAGGGAAAAAACACAAAAAATAATCAAGTTTCCATATTTATATACTGAATCTGCGATTCTTATTACTCATTTTGCGTTACCTATACCTATTATCATTACAACAATCCACGGTTTCGTTTGTTACAGGACTCGGAAGGAGACACGCCACTCCACGATGCCATATCCAAGAAACGGGACGACATGCTGGCTCTGTTGTTGGATCATGCAGCTGACATAACCCTTACAAACAACAATGGTTTCAACGCGCTACATCACGCTGCTCTACGTGGAAATCCAAGGTAAGATTTTACCCTTTATGTTATATATTCAATCTCTGTAATATTATGAATAAGAATAACTGAGAAACGTAGATACACTCAGAAAAATAACAACTAAAATTTGGTTATTATATGCACAATCACATTTTTTGTTCAGCCAATCAAGTTTTTTGTTCAGTCAACCAAAAAATGTGATTGTCCATATAATAACCCAAATTTTGGTTGTGGCAACAAGACCTTTTTCTGAGTGTACCACATGCAGAGATTTTGTACAATTTTCAAATTGTTGAAATTTTCTTATTTTTACACCAAATTGCGTTATCACAACTCCATAAAAATCGTCTATAAGGGTTTTTATCTGGTTTCGAAATAGATGCGTAACAACAACAAGAAAAAAAACAAAAAAAAAAAAAAAAAAGGAAAGAAAAGAAATCAAGGGAAGAAAAAAAAGCACCACCTTGATCACCGGGGGTAGTTATTGCCAGTTATTTGTTATCCTTATTTCGAGTTAACTTTCCGTTGCGGGGGATGAAACGAATCAATTCTTATACTACTACGATACGTTAGATTTACGGGTGAAGATTATTGCAGGCTGTAAGTTCGTTTCATCCGATTCCAATATATTATTTATATGCGATATGACATAAGAATCGAATCGTTTCGTGGTATAATATAATTTCTTTTTTTTTTTATATATATATTTTAAACCGTTCTAGATTTTTTATACTGTCAGATGGATTGATAGGGGGGTGGTTTATGGTTTTTGAAAGATATATAGGTGTAATGTGAGTTTCGAGGTAGGTATATTTATATTGGTTGACAGGAATATTCAACGTTAGTGTTTTTGTATAATATAACGAACCTCGCGGAAACAAAGGCAGCTGATGTCGCTCAAAATATCCCAACCCTTGGAGCACGTAGGTATTAATGCCGTTCGTCCAATTCTAGTTCTGCAACGATCGCAGTTTCACACAGCCGTCGTTAGGTATTACCAGCCCCTGTGAATTCTGGCAGAGGGCAAGGGTAGGTATGACGTCCACTTCCGAAATTGACATACCAGAATATATATATACCAACCTCCTATATTATCTCCCTATATTTCTATCTCTCTTTCACTCATCGCATACATATATTTCCCTCTATTTTCAACCTACGTTTGAAATCCATTCGCGGACTACGGGACCAATCGCGGAAATTGACAATTTTCAAACAAAGCAGAGAGCAAAAAATAAAAAATAAAACAAAAAATAACACAAAACACAAAATAAAAAAAAAAACGAGAAAGGGGAAAGGGGATGAAATATGTATTTTTATCTTCTCTCCTGCGAAATATATACCTACTATACAACGTATCCCCCTTATTAGACTCGGGTGTAGATATCAAACAACGATCACTTTGATAAGAGGGGGTTAATCACGAATTCATGTTTCTTTTTTTTTTTTTTTTTCGATTCGTTTTGTTATTCCATAACAGATTTCGAGGTTCAAAAAAAAAGGGGGGGGGGGGGGGGGGGGGAATGAACAAAATCTGAATATATATTTCAAACGATTTTCTTTCATTCGTATTCACTTTATATATAATTTACTGAAGAATAAGAAAAGCGACAACGTTAATTACGAAGGGTTTAGCTAAAGGGCAAATCGTGAAATCGACGGGGTTTAAAAAGCTTAAAAGGACTTGGGGAAATACGGTGCACGTCAAAAGAATTATTATTAAAATTTCATGGATAAATGCATCTTGGATTTGAGGAACCAAGCTTTAATCTCTTTGGTATGATGAAATCGATTAATAAACTTAATAAAGAGTAAAATAAGTGAACTTTTCATCCCCGTTCGCTAATTCAGAAAACGACACTTGACTTATTGATCCGATTCTTCCGGTACGATCGGACGGGATGGCTACGTCACTTCCGAGCTGTTCGGTTCACTCGCTCTTTTTTTTTTCTTTTTCTTTTTCTTTTTCTTTTTCTTTTCTTTTTTTCTTTTTATTCACCCTCACCAACGAACGAACCAACCAACCTAACCGAAACGTCGCCGTGGGGAGAAACTACGACGACGCCACTTTGGCTACGCGGAAAATACCCGTCGACAAATCAAAGAGACAGAGACAGAACGGATCTTCCTGTGGATCACTGACCCAAATACCTACTCGACTCTCGCGTTCTGGGGGGGGTAAAAATCGTTATGGAACAAATCAGAGATGAAGGAGAAGAAGAAGAAGACGAAGAAGAAAAAGAAGGAAATTGAGAAAAAGACGATCCAATTCGGCGAATATCTCCACCAAAAATTACCCTTATCATTATTATTATACGGCTATTAATTATTATTTATATCGTATAAGAAAATTGCGAAGAACCTTTTTTTTTTTTTTTTTTTTTTTTTAATCAATATGGATAATTAATTTTCATCAACAGCGATAATAATTAGTTTAGACTGAAATAATTCTTGGCTCGAATTATTTGTCAAACCCCATCATTGCGCGTACTGATGGGGGTGAAAAGTCTTCTAGCTAGCGTAGCTATAGAGAGGTTTAATGTTTATACACGCGATTGTTTAGCCTGCAAGCTAGTTTACTCTACTCTATCTCCTCGCGTTCTCCCAGCTATTGCCGAGTGGTTAAAGCTACTTTCATATAGAACGCAACGGGGAGCTGTGCCTGGTAGTAGTTGGTACAGCCTCCATATCCCACCAGGACCAACACCTGAGGCATAAGAGAAGCCGTGACAATTCTACGTTTCCTCCACCTTCCAGCTCCAGCTCCAGCTCGCGCTAGAGCTACCGCGAACGGTTGATTACGTTAGGTTCTACACGTGCTGGGTTTGTTCATAGATGGACAACATGTTCCATATATAGAGAGCAACATCCCTTTGATCTATCTTGCACTGTGCTCTGATTGCCACCCTATACACCCACAGTTACCAGCCTAATCTAGCTTTGTTTTGTTAGGACCATACCGTGTCCGGTCTGTCGCTTCTGTTTCACCTATATATACTATATACTCTCTTCATAGTCAAAGTTTGCTTTTCACTGTAATTAAAATTTAATTATGGGCCGACTAACGCTGACTACTATTAGCTACACCTATCCCTTGACCACTAAAAATATTAACCCCCTCCCCCCCAACCTCCTGTAGGTATATATTATTACACCAGCTCAGGGGGGGAATAAATAAATGCGGACATATCCGAAGGTATAGAGGAAAGATAATTAATTCTGTGCGCGGGTGAAGTTTCAGGGATTAGATTATCATTTGCGACGTCTTTTTTTTTTTTTTTTCATTCACTCACTTTTGCGTAACTTAGATTAATTGAAGTTCTGCAGAAGACCGCGGAGTATAAGCTGATCAATGACGAGAAAAAAAAAAAAAAAAAGAAAAACATCCGGAATTTGGATAGCGAGGAGGAAATTAAAAGAAATTTATATAACGCGAAAAAGGAAACTCCAGCTATCGTATTTTAAAATGTAATTAATTTGCATGTAGTACTAGTATGCGAAATGAAACTGAAATAATTGCAATCAAGGTATATCAAATTTTTTTATTATCTAATTTCATGCATATTTAACGGTATTATGGGTATAATCTAGGTATACTACTACATATCGTATTAACGAACTACACAATCCCCAACCCAGCTATGGCATTCGCGAATAGTACTGGTCTCGATTCAAAATCGCATATCTGTGCTTTGGTTATACGAAATACGTGTAGAACAGTACGTTTATTCATTTATTTCCAGTATCTATGTAGAATGATGAGAAAAAAAAAAGAAAAGGACAAGAAAAAAGAAAAATGGAAAAAAAAATTCCACTTTTAACAACATACTACGCAGCGAAAATTTTTCCAAGCTAAAAATTTTCGGCCAAAATTAATTCAGTTATATGGTTTAAATAAATTCCGAACAGGTATGTATATCGTTTGTTTTCTAGAATTTTTACTGCGTTTTTCCATATTTCGTTTTTTCCTGTTTTTTTTTTTTTTTTTATTTTAATTTTTTTTTTTTATCGTAATCCCGAAACAATTCGCTCCACACCCGCGTGCCAGGGATTAATTCGGCTATTCGATATTCAGCTAGTGTCGAGTCGTGCGACTATGAGGACCAGGGCTTAACTCTAATAGCTGCAAGAGTCCCGGCACACTACCCCTACAGCCTTGGTATATGCAGGGTGTAGCCTCGACCGGGACTCGGGACATCGTTAGATCTATATGGAGTTATAATAGCTCTCGTGTTAAATCGGATGGGAGCGAAATCGTTTGGAAGTAACTCGCGTCCTGAGTAGTGGTCCTACGCTAGTCACTCATACATACATACATTTGCACTATAGGTATACATATACATGTACGGGGGTGGTATACCACACATTGCTGAATACTTGGTTAGTTTTGGTATTCCTGAATCCTGGTGTACCTACACCTACACCTACACCTACACCTACACCTACACCTACACCTACACCCCTAGCCAGGACCAACCATATACCGCAAGAACCACTTGCGCCTGTTAGAATTATGTATTCATGTATTGTCCTCCATTTTGCATCCCTAATCCCAAAAGTTCACGGAGCACGAATAACGTGGATCATAATTGCATTATCGTAACTATATACCTATTCTAGTTTTGATACAAAGTTTCCATAGGATCCAGAATTTTAGTCTTACTTATTTTTTTCGTCCCGTTTGGATATGGCGAAAATGCAGGGGAAAGGAGAATTAACCAACCCTTATCATAGCATTAAGGGGACCAGTACAGCGACTTTTCGAGAAATTATCATAGTCCGAAATGAATTTATTTCATAACCAAAGTTCATTTCACATCAAAATATTTGTCTTTTTCAAAATCATGTGTCGGTAAGGATTTCAGAGCACCGTTGAACCGATTCAGGTCATCTTGGATTCATTTTCTTCAGAAAACAAATCCTCATCATGTGAATGTAGGAATTTTGAAAATTTTTTGTTTTGCCCAAGTTACTTAAGAAATGAGTGATAATAATTTTTGCAAATTTGGTAAATTGATCATAACTTATGACGTAATTTTTTATTTTAAAATTCCTACATTCACATGACGAGGATTTGTTTTCTGAAGAAAATGAATCCAAGATTACCTGAATCGGTCCAACGGTGCTCTAAAATCCTTACGACACATGATTTTGAAAAAGACAAATATTTTGATGTGAAATAAACTTTGGTTATGAAATAAATTCATTTCGGACTATGATAATTTCTCGAAAAGTCACTGTACTGGTCCCCTTAATAAAATTAAGAAACTTAGTCTCGCTCAGTATTACTATAACCCATAGGATATTATTATCTCACTGTGATTTTGGACGAGCGATCAAGCTGAACAAGGATCTTACCTACAGTCTACCGAACTCGAGGTATTTTCCTCGTATATTCGAGCGCTCACGCGGTGCAAGAACGACGATCCTGATCTGTTCAAGGATCGGGGTTTAGACGTAGAACTTTTTCCCCAAAGTATTTTCGACGGTTTCGAACTATATACGTTATAGACGCGGAATTGTGAAGGCTTGAACTATATACCTACCCCTAGTTGCTTTCCGTAACGTTTGGCGGAAGATATTTTCAAGTTTAAAGAGCTTTTTCACAGATCCATGTGATTTTTCCGATTTTTTACCCGACTATTGTAAAATTCATAAGAATGAATATATAATATAATCAACTATCCGTTAATTAAATCGGAATAATAATAATAATCACGAATGAAAATCAGATCTCTCATTTTTTTTGTTATTCGTAGTATTTATTTTTCTAACACCATAAAAGCTTGCCGGGCACATTCTATCCTGCAGTACCTACCAGCTCCTACCCTCAGTATAAGTTGAGTAAACCAAAACCCACCAGGCTGCATTAGACTGTCTAATTATTTACACCATTGCCTCGGTTGGTGGTCTCAAGTATACAGTTTTACAACCCCGTTGGAGTCTCGTTACAGTCCCGTAGCGAATATTACCAAGAATTCCATCAATTTTAGTCCAAGGTTCGCCCGGAAATTGCCTCACCGACATTTGGCCCTTGGGAATAATCGCAAACAGGGAGAAACGAAGGGTGGGTGGTAGGGGGAGGGGGAGGGAACAAATTTTTCCCGGCAGAAAAGGCCGCGCCATGATTTTTTTTTTCTCCGGAATGACAATAGTTTGTTTTAATTACTAATTAATTTTTTTTTTTTTTTTTTTTTTTTCTTGCGCTTCAACTTTTTTTTTTTCTCTCATTTAAAAGAAAAGTTTCTTAAATCGCCTATACTACCCTATATATGGATAATTTATTTCAATTGATTTAACAATATCTAGATTATCCAGCGCCCAACCCCCCCCCCTATAAGCTTTCCTTCGATCGCGCGTTTTAGCGCGCGACATGAGGCAAGAAGAAAATGACGTCAGCGTTTGCCAAATCTTTCAATGGTTCCGCGTAGTAGGGATAAAGTTTCCGGGTCAGTGGTCCGCTAAGCTGACTTGCCTCTCAGTTCTTCGGCATCGCAGCATCCCTTCCCTTCCCTTCTCTCCCCCCTCTTTCCTTGCGGGAGTTTCCTCGGAAATTGGATAGTTGCTTCCAATTCTATCAAGAAACGTCCTATACGCGATGAGAACCTTGCTCTATACTATTCTGCACCCGATTTTTTCTTCTTCGTTTCTTGGTTTTTTTTTCTTCTTTTTTTTCTATTCCTCTAGTTTCCTACTATTTTCAATTGTCACTATAGGTACCCTGTAGCGACGACTTTCAAAACTTTCCCTCATTATAATCGTCTATTCTTCGCTTAATTTGAACCAAAGAATCGAATGGACGTTCTATTATTCTCATTCGAATACAATTAAGCCTTTTGTTTATTCATTATATAGTTTATAGATTCGAAACGTTTCTTTATTTATTTCTTCATTTTTTATATAAAAGTATAAGACGAGAGAATGTTTGAGGGATGAAAATAAAATTGTTAAAGAATCTAGGGATTGAGCTTATGCCTCGGTCAGTACGGTTCAAGTACTCGGTTGGACGAGGATCCTAGCGTACATATGCGGCTTGGTTGGCTTTTACTCGTAAATCTGCATTCCCGAAAATACCCCAGGGTTTACCTAACGAGATCAAAGTACACGGACCCGGTGCTCCGAGACCCAGTTGGGCTGATAGTTTTCGGAAGAAACTTTACCCGAATAGGAATGCTTGACGTTATTAGATTCTAAGGTACATATATATATATACATGGCGGTTATATATAACGGGTCGCCTCAGTTTTAGATATATTCAACACACACCCTTTCATTTCTATTTTCCGAGGTAAGAAATTGTTTTTTTTTAAACAACGAAGTTTGAGATTTTTTGGAACTACATTGAAATAGGAAGAAAAAGAAAAAATTAACTTCGAAATGTCAGAAATCGTGTTTTTTTTCTTTTGAATTGAGATTTGAACTTGACGTTGTGGTCCATGGGAGGATTGGAATTCGAAAATGATCAAATTAAGGATCACCCTAATGTACAATGAACGAAGTAATCGAAAGATCTCTGAGTCTCTGCTGCAGGGGTTAATAGATTTCAAAGAACCCTTCCCTTAGCTAGTAGATTGCTGCGCCAGTTTTCAGCAGAGAAATAAGTACTATAAAGATGAAAAGGAGATCCTAGGTACAGATGTAACTGCAGCAGTTCTTTGAGGATTAACGGCGAAGCTGATTGTGAAATTGAGTCTTCAGAAGTAGTAATAATCTTTTACGCTGAGGGGTATGGATCTCATTCTGTTTTTTTTTTTTTAATTTATTTTAGATTTCACATCGTTTTTGAAAAGCCTATTCTTCAACTCGTTATCGATTACTAAATGAACGGAATCAGGCTTTTCAATTATTACTACACCAATGATTTTTTCAATTTTTCAATTTTTCCCTTATTTTTCCAAAAAAGCTGAAGCTAAAAGGGGTGCAATGTTTTGGAAACGTTCGTAAGAGGAGAGATTTTCGCTCTTTCTTTTTTCTTCTTCAAGGTTTTATCCCGGAAGTACCGATAAGCCATTCTTATCCGAAATCTCCAACAGCCTTCTCTCCGCTTTTCCTATATAATATATTTCCATCTTTATTTTTTTTTCCTTCTTGTTCTCCTCTTCTCCTCTTCATCTCTTCTTTTAGTTTTTTTATATTTTTTTTCTTTACTCTTTTCTTTTCTCTTTCACCGCGTGGCTAAGTGCAACGTAGGTTGTAAGTAAAGGGTGAAGAAGGTACGTCACCTGCGATATTTTGGTGCCCTTCGCAAAAGCCTACCTATATGCCTATATGCCTATGCCTATCTACCTGATAACGGGGGCTCAGGGTGAGCGATAAGTGGGCCATAGTTTGGCGCCATCGTAAGGGTGCGGGATAATGCGAAACGAACGGGGTGGGAGGTGAGAACGAGGGTTGGGGTTCGGGAGTTAACGTCATGATGCGAAATTCGTTCTAAAACTGAAATTTGTCCAACGTACCGGAAGGCCGGGATTACACTTGGCGCAGGAAAGAGAAGAAAGAAGAAGAAGAAGAAGAAGAAGAAGAAGAAGAAGAACGAGAAGAAGAAGGTGAAGAAGAAGAAGAAGGAAAAAAAAAAAGGTAACAAAGTGTCAAAGTTTTAATCCAAGACACGGGAGTCTCGCGAAGGAGATGATAGGACGGTGCGGGCATGGCGGAAACTCTTTGTAATCGCAGTTTTCTACTCTTCCTTTTTTTTTTTCCTTCTTCTTCTTCCTTTTTTTTAATTTTTTTTCTTCTTTCCCTCTCCGCTAGACGCGACGCACGGGGGTTATTCCTCGTGTCTGAGGTCTTGAGGGCTATGAGCCGGGGATTCCTCTTCCTACTAGTAGTAATAGCGAAACTGGGCGTGCCTGAAACTCCGGATTTACTGAATTTATCACTTGAATTCCCTGTAAAGGATTAGCAGACATTCCCTTATCCTTCTGGATCGTAGACGTTCGTTAGTTGGTATAGGTGCCATGGCAAAGGTTCATACCTAACCCACCCCCGCTTCGGATCGGTTCCGTTTCTGCAGCTTTCGCGGGATTGCTGAATGTGCCATTTTCTCTCTCTGTCTTCCCGCTCCTATACATCCGTATCTATAGCTTCCTTAATTCTTTGTCTTCGCATAGACATATACCTATACCTACGCGGATTACTCAGTTTCCGCACAGTTTCCAGTTTAAGTCTGACTGTAATATATTTACACATAGAAATCGTCATCATATACTTTACTCTTACCTATATTCATTGATTTTACAGTTTTTAGCTTTATTTTATTATATATCAACCCTGCAGATCCACGAAACTCAAAAAAAAAAATAAAATAAAATAAAGAACGAAGAGAGGGAATTGAGGCAACGATATTATTTTATTATTTTATACTATAAAACACGCGAAACGTCCCGGAAAGATTTTTTTTTTACGATTCTTGAATTATATTAGCGAGATTTTTGCCCCGAACTAGAGGGAGGACGCGATTCCCCCGTACGTAATCCTGAAAGTCAAAATACCCTGGAGATTCTTCTATATCGAACGGCTGCACGGTTTACCACTTGTTATGTGCATATAGATATATCTTATACACATCTTATATAGACGGGTAGAAAAATCGTTAGGATATATCGCACAACGATGATTAACAGTCTTTCAGATTTTCTTCCTTTTCCCTTTTCCCATTTTCTTTTTTCTTTTTTTTTTTTCTTTTTCTCTCTTATTTTCCCCCCAAAAACAAAGAAATAAGAATAATAATACGAAAAATAAGAATAGCCGACTATAAGATAAGAAGAAGAAGAAGAAATATACGTAGATTGGTCCTAAAAATTGTTACATTTCAGAAAGAATTTTTATGGGGCGAATATAATTGATTGGACGGTTTTTATATACCTACTATACACCCTCCCTTATATTCGACGATGGAAAATTTATGGTTCTACATTTTCTAGCTATAAAATATCGCGTGTATTTAAAATTGTTGTCGGATATTACTTATAGGTTTTGAAATATAATAAAAATCTCGAAAGAATTCGTGTGAGTAAAGTATAATAGCCAGGGATAAAATAAAATAAAGGACTTTCTTCCTGTTTCTCTTTATAATACCGAATCATAAAATCTCATCCCTTCCTTCACTCGCGTTATAAATCTGCGTTTAAGTTTCTGCCTCATTGCAAAATAGGACACAGTTTTTCGTTAAAGGTTTTTTTTTTTTTTTCTTCTTCTTCTTCTTCTTCTTCACCGAGCCTCGCTACAACCACGCGGAGGGCCTCGATAGTATGCCTATGGTATTTTTGGAAAAAGATATATAGAGCCAATTTCTACCGCGGATAAATTCTGGATAATATTTTCATATTTTAGTAGGCGCCAATGATACCGTATACTGACGAAACTTTAGTGCCTACCAGACGCTTCGTTTCGTTTCTTCCTTCCTTCCTTCCTTCCTTCCTTCCTTCCTTTACTTTCCTTTCCTGCGCCCTTACCGAGGATCTGTTTTCGCAAACGCTTATATATACACAGGCCAGCCTTCTAACACTTCACTTTCTCCCATACCTACCCCAGTTCCTTTTGTTTGTCATGAAAACCCTGCAAAGATAGAGAGAAAATGAGAAAAAAAAAGAAAAAACGAAACGCCTTTTGAGCGATAAGTATAATTTGGTGCACGATATACCTATATATATATGTATGCTTAGTCTCTCTATCGAACTTATGCTTTTCTTAACACATGCACCCAAAGTCCTCCTTTGCGCACCGTCTACGCGCACCCAAAGCAGACTTTTGCGCACCGGTGTGCAAAATATTTTGCGCACCGCTACGCGGTGCGCAAAGTAATTTTGCACACTGGTACGCTAAAATCGGCTTGGGTGCCCGCAGACGGCACACAAACGAGGCCCTTGCGTTGCATGTGTCGAGAAAAATGGTGTTCGATACGCGAGCCCAAGGCAGCAATATCGCTTACTCGTGTGAAGGCACCTCACTCGCTCCTCCGGCTCGCCTTCGGCTCGCCTTCGGGCTCGTTCGGGCCTTCACACTCGTTCGCGAATTGCTGCTTTTGCGCTCTTGTATCGAAATATACTATTTCTTCACGTATATTGGTACATATATATTATAGGATATAGGTAATCGATATTATATTATCAGATATTTTTATTAGTATCGTCAAATATTGTCCGATAAATTTATATATTTTTCGTAGAGCACTGGTACTTTATTCTAGATAGAAGAGAAAATTTGTCTTATTTAATTTAATTGAAAATAAAAAACGTATATATAAAAGAAAAAGTTGTAGGTTTATCAGCTACGTGTATATATATATCGCGATAATGTATCTATCCCTTCCCTCTGGAGTTAATTAATTCCCTCTAAATCTCTCGAAAAGCAATCGGTATTGCTCGACTATATCCTTTATGCAGAGACACTCCCTTGGTGGTACTCTGAGAATTGAACCTCTATACGATCTCACGAAATCCCACAAACGTTCCTCGATATATATAAGTTAGGCAATAGTATCCTGATCCAGGATCCTACGCTGCTGCAGGGTTGGTTTACCAATAGAAACCATGGTATATGGTTCTGAAACAGCATCCTGAACACATGGAGCATATATATATAACATATATAATATATATAATATATAGAGACACACATCGGTATATAGCTAGACAGAACCTAGTAGTTTCACTTTATGCATACATTATGTAACTACTACTACCCCTATTCTCTATCTACTACGTGGCTTTTCCCATCTGCCCTGCACAAATATATGTTTCTGGATTGAACGTGAATCGTAGTCCACGTATAGATATACTATTTGTGGAGAAATACACTTAAAACCACACTTCATTTTCGGCTTAGGCCTACATGACATATTTTATAATTCTAATCATCATGCAGATATCGGAAATTAGAATTTTTGTGATGTTCGATTTTCCACGATTTCAAAAAAAAAAAAAAAAAAAAAAAAAAGGGAAAAGGGAACTACATAGCGCGCTTTTGCGAATCCCTAATTTTCCCGATTTTCTACTATATAGGTATATATATAACTTCAAGGTGGCAATATGGCGCGCGGTGGTCGAACCACGTGGACCTGATGGCTATGGGGATAATTATTATAATTTATTATCTAAACGCTGTGCCAGCAGCGATTTCACTATTATACTACCATACACACTGCTCTATCTTCTCTTTAGACCATGCACGTGCTTTGGTTATCATTTATCTATATTATCCGTGGTTACAGCTTATAGCTATACATCTACATATAAAATAAGCTCAGGGGGCTCTAAAAAAATATTGAAAAACAGTTATAATTAAAAAATTATAATCATTACGAAAGTTGTATAAAGATTTTTGGTCTCAGTGAAAGAAAAAGGGAAATTTTTTTTTTTCAAAATTTCGAAATTCCTTTTGGTATAACACGTATGTATATGGTACCTATATATGTATATGGGAGGAAGTTTCTGCCACCGTATTCTACTAGTTCGCGATTATCTACTACTGTGAGGGGGTTTGGTGTACTATATATATGTATGTAGACTACCAGACAGAATTTCTCGTTGCTTGGTGATTTGCGGCCCTCGGAAGACCCGGACGCCCGACATTATCCCAACTCCCGGGAGCTATAATTACTTGACTGTTATAATACAGTTTCCTAATGATAAAACATTAACCGTACTACCCTACAGCATAAGCATCGTGTCGCAGATGCATAGTTATCTTAAATGATAATATTGTTTTTTTTTTTTTTTTTTATTTTTAATTTCTTTCTTTCTTTCTTTCTTTTATTTCCTCAATGAAATGTGTTGCGACCGCAAAATGTTTGGCTTAAGAATTAAAAAAGAAGGAAATATAGAAAATCTTCAAAAATTTGAGAAATACTGCATTTATGGGAATTGCAATAAAGAAAAGCTTTCATCTGAGAACTTTGGTAACTTTTTTTTTTTTTTTTTTTTTTTCTCTCGGCACGTTGGGTACATGATGCTCGCAAAACTTTTCGAGATAAAGTTTATCAGATAAAGGAGAGACGAAATTTTAGTTCGGTATCCAATGCTGAGTTTTAGAGCAAAACCTGGTGCTACTGCAGAAACAGTATAAGCAAAACACGAAACTACCCCCCCCCCCCCCCCCCCCCCCCCCGACATATCTATGTATACGCGCGAATGCAGGCCAGACGTTTTGCTACGATCCTCGTTGCACATTGCTTGTCCAAAAAGTTTTCCTCTCGGTTGTCCTAAATTTCGGCTACGTATATATATATATGTATTACACATGCACACATGTATAGAAAAGAGACTGCGATGTATGTACCTACCTCTGGTTTGCGGAAATACATCGTATAGCGAATTGGACTACTCGAGGATTTCTGGCTTAATTCTTGTGTCACGAAATTTGAGGAAATGTTTGGTTTCCTTCGAATTTCTGATCCTAGTTTTCTTTCGGTTTGAAACCTTTTTTTTTTTTTTTTCTTTTTTGCAAATTCTCTATTTTCAGATGGAAAATACCTCACGAATAAAGCTTTTATCATGTATTATATTTATGGTAATTCTTTTTACATAGTTTCGTTCGTGTATTTCTTTATATATATGGTCGTCCGATATATACATATATTCCAGATTTTGTAATTCTATCCTAGATGCGCTTTTCATACGATATAAATTGTGAAGTGGCGAGTTCATTCGCTAGTCATACATGTATGTGTATACCTTATACCTTAGCCTGCAGCGTATATAGATGTGTATCTCTTTTTTTCTTTTCTTTTCTTTTTTTTTTTCTTTTCTTCTTCTTCTTCTTCTTCTTCTTCTTCTTTTCATCTCTTTACACGAAGCAACGTGGCTTATCCAAGTTTCGAAGAAACGGGGAACCGCCGGTTCTGCACCAGAAAACTTGACGAAACTTTACTTCTCTCTTATTTCCTTCTTCCTTCCTTCCTTCCTTCCTTCTTTCCTTACTTATTTCCTTCCTATTCCCTTCTCTTCGAAAGAGTCTCTTTCGCGTGAGAGCAAATAGCGTTACACTGTCCGTATACTTTTTCTTTTTTTTTTTTTTTTTCACATTGATTTTTTTCTCTTCTCAATCTTTCCAATTCACTCCCCCCCCCCCCCCCCCTGCCGCGAGTTATAAAAGTTGAAGTTTAAAGAAAGGAAAAGAGAGGGAAAGAAAGAAAGAAGAAGAAGAAAAGGTAATAATAAAAAAAAAAAAAAGAGAAAATTTTTCAATTCATATCCCATTTCATAATACATACTAATTTTCTCTTTTTGATTTAACAAGATTTGAATAATTTATACAATATAATAATTGTGAAAAAAAAAAAGAAAGAAAATACAAAATAACATAGCTGGTTAATTATAATATAACAAAAATACATATAGATATACCTACATCCAGAGAAGAAATGAAACGAAAAGAATCGTTTTTGCATATCAAATAATTTGCATAGAAATGAATACTGCCAACATTTACATGCTGCAGTATAGGGTAGTGTAGAGTTGCCCTGCACCTCCACCTCCACCTCCACCTCTACATCGAATAATATTTATACGCTAATAACCAAACACGACTTTGCGTAATTGGTAATTGGATTTTGTTATCTGTTTACTATTTACCTGTCGCATGCGGTTTTTGGTTAAATAAACTCTGATATAGTGTAATAATGAAAATTATATTTCCAATTTATTATATTAAATATAAACAATCATTCGAGCATAACGTCATATGCATTATAGAAACGAATTAAAGGTTTAAAAAAAACTATGAAATACTACGTCAGAACTGAACGATTTGAAAATATTCACTCCTCGGTACTAAATCAACTATAAAATTTCACCCGATAAGAACCGTAAAAAAAAAAAAAAAAAAAACAAAAAAAAAAGCTCGATCTATTGAAATGCTTTTAAAGATTTGAAAATGCATATTTAAACGGGTGCATATATTATATATAATGCAGTTTGAATAAAAAAACGATTTTCGTGCCAATAAAAATCGTACTTTTCTCTACTTTTTTTTTTTTTTTTTTTTTTTTCGTTTCCCTCCTCTTCTTCTTCTTCTTCTTCTTCTTTTTTTTCTCACGGTGTAAAAATATATTAGGGGTTGGAAAAGCTTTTAAATTGTCTTTATTTTTTTTTATTTTTACTGTTTTCTCGACGATTAGCAAAACGTAAACGTAGTTAGGTGCTGTTCTTTTTTTATTTTTCTTTTTTTTTTATTTTTTTTTTTTTTCACCGTTTATTTACTACTGCCATGGCATCAGGGGGTTGGTTTTTATTTCTACCTTAAACAAAGTAGTATAATATTAACGATTTTTATAATGTCTTTTAATCGCGAATTGGCCATAGGGCGAGGGACTAAATTCTAAGAGCCGATCGTCGAATGAACGTCTAGTAGGTATCTCGGTAAAAGGAACGAGCCGAAGATTCGGGGAAAGGGGAGGACCCGGGGAGAGGGTGAATTTGTGGAATCTTCGGTCCACGTCGAACTCGCTTGGCAAAATGGGGCAGAACGGAACGGGGGCAGCCCAAGTGAGTAAAACCGTCCTAAATTCCGAGTTTATTGGTACGGCTTCGGGCAATTAAAAAGGAGAGAGAGAGAGAGAGAGAGAGAGAAGAATATAGGTATATATATATATAAAGAGGGAAAGAGAATTAGACGAAGCTCTCAGAAACTCAGCGGCGGACTTGCGGAAGTGGAAAAGTATGGAGGTGGACCAGCCACTAGTATATACTGTACTGTTAGGGGTTGGGGGAAAGAGAAGAGAGCAACTCTACGGTCTTTTTAATACCGCACAAAACTTTTGGTTCAGCTCGCGTTTCCACTTTCCAGTTCGTAGAACAGGGACGTTTGTCGTCCTAGAAAACTACCGCGAGGGCATCAACAACCGCGTATACCTACCCCTAACCTTCTAACTGTGCAGGGGAAACCCGTCAGACCAACGATACATCTTTCTTTTCTTCTTCCTCTTCCTCTTCCTCTTTCTCTTCCTCTTCTTCTTCTTACGCTATTCCTCTTACCAGAATACCATTGCGGCTTCCTGTTTTTCCCCAAAAACTTGAATCGTAAGCTTAAAACCAAATCGAAACATTCTCCAACTTCGATAATATCATTTAGGGGATGAATGGATCTCGGGGTCTAGTTGTCAACAGGGTAGTTATTGTATAAATCGTATAATAGAAATTTTCGTCATACCCCTTTAAAACTTTAGATCGTTGTTTTATTTTTGTTCAACAATTTTAACAGCTTATCATTATACTTAGGTTTACCCCCAATAATTTTCTTTTTTTTTCTTTTATACGCACACTTTAAAAAACTTCAACGATATCCCTTTAGTTAGTTTAGTTAGTTAGTTAGTTAGCCAAGCGACCTTAAAAGGACCTGGGATTATGCCAGACGAGTTGAAGACGGTGATGCACGCGGGCCGTTTAAGTTTTAGGACGAATCTGGGCCGTCAGGGTTTTCGCTCGGGTTTAACCCCCCCAGGGATTTTCCACTGTCCTTGACGATTAATTCGTCCTTACTGACCGTAACTAAAGGTCTCTTGTCGTTCCTCTAGACTTTCCAAGGAGGTTTTTTTTTTTTTTTTTTTTTCCACCTTTTTCTTCTATTTTCGAAATTCGTGTAGAAAATTCTCATCCAAACTACAGGGAGGAAAATATTGAAATAGGGGTTCTCTTTTCTTTATCTTACTTTTCTTTTTCTTTTAATTCTTCCTCGTTATATGTACAATGATTAATCGATAAATTATCACGCGACTGATTACTGCCAGGTTCTACGTACATATCTATTGAGTTGATTGTCGCTCTACAAAATCAACAATATGGCTACCCCTTGGTTACCGAGCAGTTCGAAAGGGTACAAAAGGTCTGGTTCGCCGCGCGAACTTTCAATAATAGTTTTTCACCTTTTTTTTTTCTCCCCTACTTTTATTTTTTGTTCATTGGGGTGCTTGTAAAAGGGTGAAAAATTGAACTTCAACAAGCTCCCTCTGCTACACATCTGCAAGACCAGATATTTGCCGAACAGCTAATCTTCCTAAATTTTAAGAAGGGATGAAAAATATATTCGGAATATATTATTTGTCGATAAATTTATCAAATTTTTATCTTATAATACATACAAATGGAAGATCATTTACATTTACAAAATTCAATTTAACATTTTGATTTTTTTTTCGTACCTATATTATCATCGAAATGTTATAACTTCGAGGGTATGATATTGAGTCGTTAACTTTGATTATCAATCGTTCAATTTTCGCGGTTGTTTCACCCTTATAAACATGTGTAGCCGGTCTCACGTAATTATATATATACCTACTATATATATATACGGACTTGAATTCGAAATTGATATCAGCAGGTAGGGTATAGTATATTAGTAAAAGCAAATGATGCCCCCGAGGTTGTAATTAACCTGTGCTAACTAAAATACATATATCGTTGATCGAAATACATATGTACATATACCTATACTCACATGGTTGAAAATAAGAAAAATATATTTGCAAAATGTAAATCCTTCGCAAAATGAAAAAAAAAAAAAACAACTTTATTTTCCTTAACGAACTTGCAGATTTTTTTTTTTTTTTGTTTTTTATTAATTAAATAAATTGTTCGTTAATCATATTATGTACAGTAGGTATATACATACATACATATGTACAATATGGATATATATCTATTTAAATAAATGAATATTTTATCTTCTTATATAACATAATTCGGGGCAGATCGAGGGAAGAAAAAAAAAAAAAAAAAAAAATTCAGGTCTGGGGCAACGACGGGCGTCACCCTCCTTCGGTGGGGCGTCTAGGGGATGATGTTTTGATCCCAATTGCCAGATCAGTTCCTGACGGCCTTATATTATGTAGTATATACTCGGCACTCCGTCCTCTCGCCTCTGGTCTCTCCTCAATCTTGCACGCCTGGTTGATGCTTCTACTGCCTCTCTTAGTAGCTCGAAGTAGATTGACTTTGCTGGGCCAATCGGCCCCCATCGTCTCTTTCGCGGAACTATCTCACTCGCTCACTCAGTCATTCACTCTCTCTTTATATTCCCTCTCTTTCTCTCTTTCTCTCTTTCTTTCTCTCTCTACGCTCCTTCTTTTTACCTCAACCCCCTAAAACCCTCGGAACTCGAACCTCGCGAACCCGGCCTACCTACCTACATTGATTTAGAGCCCCTATGTATAAGAGCGCGCGCGAACTTTTCCCAAACTTGTAATTTTTTATTGACACACTTTCATAAATCAGCTACGATATTGAATTGTCAGATAATATAGGGGCGCCGACGAGCCTGAATCCATCGTTTCCATTTTTTCTCTTTTTCCCTTTCTCTTTTTTTTCTCTTTTCCTTTTCCTTTTCACCCGACATTCGATATATTAGTTTACCGAAAAAAAAAAAGATGAGGAAGAAATGCTATCCTCCGGACTGATTAAGTTCCGATCAATTTTTAAGAAATTGACTAATTCATACGCAGCCTGAATTAGATACATCCTGCTTTAGATCAAGTTCATCGTTTTCCTGAGAAGAGAGGTGATCGAAATTTATATCTCCTTTATTTTTACACTTTTTGAATCTTTAATCTCTCCACTCACGTCTCATCGTACCTCTTTCCCTCTCACACTCCTTCTCTCTTTTCTATCTTTCGAGTTTGACTATCTTCAAAGTTCCTCCGTGATCGCCGAGAGTAACTGCGTGCTTATCAAAGGAGAGAACGAAACAGGAGTTCTAAAGGCGTGGATCGCTCGGTATTCCGATTCTTCGAATCCTACAGATTCTTGTGGATTCTTGCAGATTCTTCGATCCTTGGATCCTCGCACTTTGCCTTTTTGATCATGGTATACAGCACTTTGTCGGGCCCCGAACCTCCTTACCCTCACAATTAAATTATCTAACCCTGGGAAGTCGAGATATCGCGTGATTGAAATCGAGGAAGAAAAACGAACACTCCACTCTACTCCACTCCACTCCATTCCACTCCGCATCTCACTCGACTTCATCGCATTCGATATTCCTACCTGCATCTCATCCTTTTCACATCAACGCCATCACTCATACATATTCCTCGATTTCCACCCTCTGATATCATTCTTAACTTCATTAATTACCATTAACCCTATACATCCTAATTGAAATATGGACCAAAATCTCGCTAAACAATACACTGAATGTCATTCTATTCGCGATAAATCTAGATATATGTATTTATACGTGCATATATAGGTATATTATAACTATGCTAGACCTTGTGGTAGCTGCGAGGGTATTGGTGGAAATGGGAATGCAAATGCAAATCTAAATGTAAATGCAAATTTAGATGTGGGTGTAAATGGACGCCTGATGTATTCATTGTCACGACTCACGAGACGCACTCGGTCTGGTGCCCACAGCACGTTGTGGACTCTGGACTCTGGCCAGTGGTTAGTGGACATTGTCCTGTGTAACAACATTGTACGTCTCGAAGACATAGGGTATAGGATTCCCTTAGCCACGTCAGTGGAACGTGAGGATATGGTAGTATATACGGTCAAACCATGGCTATACCTTAGCAAGAAATTCATCACCATTAGAGAGATTACCTCTTTCGTCTTCTTCCCTCTTTATCGTTTACAAAGTCTGAGGAAGAAGTATGTCTTAGCGTGGGCTCAGATTTCACGGTATTTCTCTGTCTAAAACGATGTGTGTAATGTTATAATGTCGAAAATTTACATTACGAGCTAATTAGCTCTCTACTCATTCAATTTTACTCACCCTGAACGTTGTTAATTAAGTCAACTCGATTTTTACTACCCCTTTTTTTTTTTTTTTTTTTCTTTTTTCTTTTTTCTTTTTTATTCATGCTGTTTCACTCAATTATACGCGAGAGGGAGAAGGAGAGAGAGAGAGAGAGAGAGAGAGAGAGAGAGAGAGGGGGAGTTAATTAGTAAAAAGCAATTAAACCCCTCACATTCCATCGTTTATAGTCTGCAATTTTGGAATTAAAACCAAAACCTCAAAAATAAAAAATTATGTGGTTGTATAATATATACTTTTATCTTGAACAAACTGCGAGTGGAAATGCATGGGTGCGTGTACCTATCGCTGGAGAAATTTTTATCTACACTCGACACCCTGTATTGGATTGCACATCCGCGACTCCCACACAGATGCGTACACCTAGATTCTACCCTCTAATCTCTTGGCAGAAGGGGTTTGGCTAAGTGTTAGGCTCCGGTGGGATTCGAGTCCACCACTATATATATCTGTATAGTTTCGAAGAGGGATGGTACCGCTTCGGTTTATGTATCGTTGAAAAATCAGAAATTTAAAGAAGAAAAAAAAAAAAATCTGTGCAGCTTTTACGTTTATATTATAATACCACAACGTTTACAATTCCTATGGATCCTAAGTAAGGACGAAAATATTCCTTCCTTGGATATATACCTATATTATATAGTATCCGGGAAAGGAGTGAGATTCTTCGAACCACATAGTTAAATCGTTCAAGATCTTGAAAGGATGACGAGAGTCCTTTGAAAGTGTCTGATGCACTCGCGGTAAAATTGTCCCTCGATCCTCGCGCTTTCAGACGCGATTTAAATGCACTAAAAAGATAGAGATGAGGAGAGAGAGAGAGATAGAGAGAATGAAGTCATCGACTTTAATATATTATACACTAAGTTCACCATAAAGATAATAATTATATGTAAAGTATATAATAATAAATAGAAAAAATAATTATATAAATCGTAGGTATATTATACCTTGAAATAATTCATTCCTCAAATTGCTGTATACCTACTACTACTACTACCGAATATACCAACTCGCGAAATTTCTCTGAAAGTTAATTTCTTTCCACTTAGGTAAAACTCCGCATCCCTTGAGGTACCTTTACTTTATAAGTGTATACGTATGTATACGCGTAGGTAGGTACTACATACGTATTATATATACATATATATATATATATATTAAACCGAGTACACGGAACGTCGAAGAAGACATTAGGCAGATACGTAGAGTGTCGACCCTTCCTACTACGAGCCCCTGCAGCAGCAGTAGGTCCAAGAGTAATTTTACGGGATGCGAGCACCCACCCCTGCGTGACTCTTTTCTCTCTATTTTATTTCGCTATTTTTTTCGCTTCTCTTCTCTTACTTTCTCTCATTTTTCTATTATTTTCTTTTCTTTTCTCTTCTCTTCTCTTCTCTTCTCTTTGCCATTACTTTATTCGTTCACCCCTGCGTCTTATTATCATTCGTTATTTTTAGGTCCGAAATAGAGCTTTGAAAGAAGTCTTTTCCAAATGGTTTAGTAGGTATATATACACCGTGGCAGAACGATTGTAATACAAAGTGGTGAATTTAGGTGAAATAAATCATTCGCTCGAACGGAGATAAACGAATTAGATAATATCTAATCGCTAGGGTATATATAAGGTATTACATATATATATCTAGATGCGTATTGAACGCGCAAATATATATATATATATATATATAGATCCTGATTGGTTTAATATAGGTAGATAAAGAGATAGAGAGAGAGAGAGAGAGAGAGAGAAAAGGGGAAAGGGGAAGAGAAGACGTCCAATCTAACAGGGATTCCATATTAACTACCGATTTAGATCAGTGGGCGAGATAAGTTCCAGTTTCAGTCCCAGGAACACATAAAATCCAACCCAATTCTATTCCATCGACCGCTATTAACCGTCAGACGAATTCCCGAACGAGAGAAACCCGGTGAGATATATAAGAGAAAACGTCCTTTTCCGTTCATATACCGTCCAAATTGAAGATAATGTTAGCTATACGTTATCGCACGAATATAATATTATGTACCTAACTTGGCGAAAAAAGGAATTGCGAAAATGTTGATAGGTAGTCGAAAAAATTTGACTTTACTTATATTATATGTATACCTACCCGTTTCGTTTTCTTCTTTTCCGTCATTTAAGCTCCTTATTTTCGCTAAGGGATGAAAAGAAGAAAAGAAAAGAAAAGAAAAAAAAAAAGAAATATGAGAAAATGAAAGTTTCTTCCCTGTCGCTGCGGCACTAAGCCATGAAGGACATGTTGAAGAGTTGAGATAGGGTAGGTGCAGGGTTGCTTGGGTTTTACTTGTGAAGTAATCGCGGGGAGAGATCAACGTCGGGGTTGTAATCATAAGCACAATCTTTTGCCACCGTACTCGAAAACGGCTAGGTCGCTCGGTCTTTCCATCCTGCACCCCCATCCCCATCCTCATCCCCGTACCTACCTCCTACCTAGTTCTTTGTCTTCGTCGTTCACTCCATTCTACGAAGAAGTTACTATACTTTGTTAGCCAGGGTGAAACTAAACTGCATTCAAGACAGAGACGAATGCTTGCTTTGCATATCAACGCTACCATATCGCGGGCTACCTCCTCTTACCTTGCCTCTGCCACGTTTAACCTCAAGTCTGCAGAAGACTGAATTGAACGTTTCTCTTCTACCCTTATATCAGTCTACTTCCACTCCTATCCTCGTCGCGCGATATAGTCGAGGTTAAAATCTCACAGGTATATAACCAGATACGATGAAGAACGCGGGATGAGAAAGCTCATGGTGCTTCACCCACACAAGCATATATATCATTCATATCCATAGCCTTTCTTAATTGCCTTCAGTCGTATAAGATATTAATTGTTTAATCGCGTATAGAGAGGGTTAATTAATTCACTCCTTTAATAAGTTTATACTGCTATACGATTTCTTTTCACTCTTTATACTATATATCATATTCATTTCCCTCCAAGCAAAGCATGAGCACTGTACGAGGAATAGGTATAAAAAGTTATTTTTCTTTTCAAACTTCGAAATTAGGTGGATTTCCTTCCGTTTTTTTTTTTTTTTCTTTTTTTTTTTGTTCGTCTTCTTCTTCTTCTTCTTCTTCTTCTTTTATATCTGTGTCGTTGTTAAGTTTTGAAATACCGACGACGGTCGTTTAGAAAGGACGTAATACGATCCAAACTTTTTTTATACCTTATCCTACGTATATTATAATAAAAACTGCAAAATCTTAGAGTTCTTTTTTTTTTTTCGCTTGTTTTTTTTTTATTTCTTAAATGTTATACGAATCCTTCTTAATATCGAATAAACGATCAAACCAAGTTTTAAGACCGTTTCTTCCTAGCTCTCTATGTGGATATCATTATAGTATTGAAGTTATTTTTTTTCCCCTTTTACAAATAAAATTCCGTAAGATATAAGTTGGCGAATGGTTAGCCTTATATGACGGTTGACTGACGTTCGATTGACGGTAACGTCTAACCGTCTTTCGCTCACGACGGTATTTCTACGCATTTACACAGCATTTCTCATGCCACGTATTCCAATTTTGCAAACAAATATTCTAAAGCACGGAATACCACGAATGACTGACTGACTGACTGACTGACTGACTAAATGAATGAACGAATGAACGAATGAACGAATGAATGGATGAATGAACGAATGACTGACTGACTGACTGACTGAGGCGTCGTTTGATATATTTCACCCCTACGTTTACACACCCCGCGCCAATCAATCATGCAATCACTTCGGAAGCCCGTCATCCGTTCCCTGTACTCACCGATCTCCCTGTAATACATCAGTCTTCTTGTTATCCGCGTTGGCACGTCGCTACAAAGTCTTTGCAGCCTGGTTTTCGAGTCGTATAATTCTCTCTCGTTTTTTTACTTTTTTTTTTTATTATTGTCATTTTTTTTTCTTTTTTTTTTTTTACCTCGATCTAAATCTCTCAATAATTTTCTCTCTCTCTCTCTCTTTTCCTCTTTATCTCTGCTATAGCTCTGACGCGTTATACGTATAGAGAGATTTTTATCGGTCTAACAAAACGAGTTGGCAATCGAATCAGAGTGCGTTTCCGATTGCCTTTGCCTCGTTCAATTACCCTATCGTTTTATAACAGGTGTATAAACCAACGTGGTTATAGAACCAGTATAAGCTTATAGTACGTCATGCTTTCATCTCTTTACCGCAAAATATGAAAGAAAAAAAAATTCGCTTTAAACGATACGATCGAATGATATTATTAATAAATTAATAAATAAACTAAAGTAAGATAAGCTTGAAACGGGGTTGCCATGGTCTGGGTTTTCATGTATATTATTTAAAGAATAGAGGTAAAGTTCATTCGCATTTCTCTTATCGCGAAGAAGATGGTAACTCGGTTAGCTGGGCGTTTTGCATAAGAAAACATTATAACATCGCATGTTATATTCCAGCACTAGATACACATCCTGCACTTTCTGAATTTTCGCCATGTACATGCAGGAATAAAGGTGTACTAAAAAAAAAAAAGAAAAAAAAGTCGAGTTGTGAAGTTAACAATCAAGAATATCAACTGGCGTATAATAACCGGAAAACTAATTCCTTATTTCGTATATATAGATACTATTATAGCAAACGGCACGCCAAAATTGCTTTTGCATTTGCTTTTCGTTTTCAGCTTATCCTCGTATATAGAGACGTATATCTCTATACCTGCATCTAGCTGCTAAAGAGGATTTCACATCCCATATTATATCCATGTAGGAAATAGGGAAATAGGTAGAGTTTTTAGAGCCAGTTCGAAGGAGCTTTCACTACCTTAATATATATATATATATATATATATATATATATATATATATATATTTGTCTATGTACCTACCCCTAACCTATATACAGATCTATATACTATATTATATATACATATATATATGTGTATATATTATGTCGTAGACTGCCGGCGTTATTGTTCTTTTTATTGCTCTAGACTGAAACTAATGGTCCACGTATAACCGACGAAACATTCCTGTAGAAGTCCTCTATCCCTGCCGCGGGATTAGAGTCAACCAATTATTAGGATTTAGGGTATTTCCCCTTAAGCTTGCCCAAATTCTCTCTCTCACTCTCTATTCCAGTTGTGCTGTGCAGCGTTATGCCCCAGATTCGATAGGACATGTTAATAACGCTTCGAGGACATTTTCGAACTAGTTTTTTTTTTATTCAAAATTTGATAGTCTGGAAATGGAATTTGAGCAGATTTTTTTTACACGATTTATAAGAAACGCGTAGATGAAGAGAACCAAAGAGGAGAGAGATTACCCTGCTCAACTCTGGAGGAATGACCCTCTATTACGGTGAAATGTCCCGTAGGCGACCCGCGTGAAAGCGACTTTGATAACGCGTTTAACTAAGCGACTAAACGGATGTAAATCTATGCAGATTGCCGGTGACAAAAATCCCGCGACACCCATCCCTGTCCTAAAAGTGGTGGCTCCAGTTTTGCCTGTCCTCCCGCGTATCTAAGACACCCGGGGGATGAATTCCGTTTCTCTAATGGCGTCGGGGCCCCAGAAGGCTGGCCCCGTCTCCTTGTTGCTTTTCTTGAAAAGCTGAGGCACGCCGCGGAAATAGCTATTTCGTTACCGTATAAGAACAAGAACAAGAACAAGAACAAGAAAAAGTCCGAAAAGAAAATAATGAAATTTCACGAAACCAGACAGACTTCCTCTTCGTATTTTTACTATTTGATAAAGAAAAGCCTATTCGTAGCTTTTCTAAAGTCTAGAGAAAAACACGTCTAAGTATAAGGTATAAAATGGTTCCAGGGATGGTGCTGCAGCTACCTCGACTAGTGGTATAAATCAAGTCTGGGTCAGCGTCAGGTGAGCTGGGGGTGAGGTGTAATTAAGGGGAGTGATTATACGAAAAGGGGTCGAGAAAATAGAAAGAATAAGAGATATGAAAGGGTGGGGGATGGGATGGGATGGGATGGGATAGAGCGCGAGGTAATAGTAAGAGTAAGAGAATGGGAAAGAGAAATAGAAAGAGAAAGATGGATCCTACCTAGACTGCTGGTGCACAGCTCGGGCGCAAAAAGGAGACTCCAATCTACATAGATTTACATCCCACTGGTTCGTTAGACCCCCCATACTCCGGCTTTATACACCGTTGTTTGAAAATTCGCGCATAGTAGGTATATCCAACCGCACTAGTGCAGAATATATATGAAAAAGTGTATATCGTTGGCTGGAAGGAGCTACTCCGATGAAGAGATCATGATCTCTTTTTTTTTTTCTTTCTTTTTTAATCATTATCGAATAAGCCAGGCTAGGGAATGAACCCGGAAAGTATAAGCGAGGGGTTTTAGAATCTGGATTTAAGGACGCAGTCCAGATATCTAACTACCCCGTTTGTTCGTAAAGCTACGTAACAAACCGCTAAGTCATTAATCAGAGATTACCGGACGGGCTTACTTCCCCAACTCCTGACCGCACTTCCGCACCGCACACCCGCCGCGAGGGATGATGCTAATAGTAATTCCGGATTACCTGCATCACCCTGGGCCAGATCACCTCCAAACAAAACGTTACATCTACTCAACAAACCCTTAGCCGATTTCGGTGTGGTATCTAATTTACCTCGTTTTCTTTCGTTTTTATTAGCCAGATATTTCACCTTTGATATAGAGAGAGAGACTCTTCTGATGAGTGTTTACCAAATGTTAATAGAATTCAAAAGACGGTCCGCCATTTTCAGCCGTATATTATTATACATTAAGAGAGAAAAGAGGGAGATAGATAGGATGGTATAGAGCGGAGCAGAAAGGAGACAGGCATCCGACCCCAGAGTACAAAGCGGAGTCGAAGACCATTTCGTATTCATACCTCGCCGATCCAATTGTCTGGAGTATTTGGACGGTGATGAAGGATGAAGATGTACCATTCGCAGTCAGATTTCTGGCCATGTTAGTTCGCGACCCGGGGTATAGCTGAGCCATTGATATTTATGTATGCAGTGAACGACAGAAAGCATAATGTGCGTGTGTGTATGACCTGTTCGTCATTATAATCGCAGGATATACCTTCAAGAGTTGCAGATTTCAGATTCGCAAGGGGTAACCCTGCACCTCGTACCTTTCCTGAATTATATATACCAAAGCCATGAATAGCCGCCTACTGGCAATTAAGACTTCTGCCATTCCCTCTTTCTCTCTTGGTAACTTGAGGGTGACAAGTGAACCGCGACCTTTGACTTTCTACTCGAATAGCAGAAGGGCGTATTGTTTGCACCAGTCTTTCCCCCACAACCTCATACCATACTATCGCGAACAATCATTCATCTCTTTGCCGGACTTGAATTAATTAATGATAATACCTGAAGGTTCTATTTCCATTCTGCAACTTCGAGAGGGATCCTTTTTCATTAAAATTAACTGCTGATTTCATAGACACCTCAACGAAGATTTATACCATTCTAATTCCAGTCTATTCACTTCGTTGACAGAAACTTCCAAGTCATTTTCGTACTTCGAGTAACGGAAACTCCGTTTCTCTTATTCCTTTCGCCAAAAATGAAAAAGACAAAAAAAGAAAAAAAAAAAAAAAAAAAAAAGGTACACACACACATACATGTTGACCTCTATGGGTGTATGAATTGTCGACTACGGGTCATGAGCACATCCCTTGTCGGGAGGTCGCCGTGTATATTGCTCAGGGTGGCACTCTCCTTATATAAGGGCTGGAATAGCAGCATCCATCTTCAAAATGAGGCACCCTTCGCCCCGGTCCTCTTTATACTAACATTCGTGAAATTCGGCTACATTCATGTATATCATACAAGCATACATATACCTAAACATGTATGGGTAGATGAACGGACGAGGGAAAGAGCCTCCATGCTCACAGCGAGACAGATATCGTAATATGAGAGATAATATACATGGGCGTGTGATATATAAATTTTGAAAACTAAATTCTGAGATGATATAAGAATTGGGTTTAATTCATGTCATAGTAGGTTATATGGGGTGCCTACCTCCTGGTATTTTCGAATCTTTTAGAGACTAGGGCGCGCGCTCGCTCGAGCTACACCTTGACGTTATAAGTAAAGGTGGTTATAAAAACCTCTTCGTTTTTACCTCGTAAAATCCACACTTCAACGGGATATAATTTTACGAGCCGAGGTAGGTACTCGACAATTAGCCTTTTTAGGAACACGGTACCGTGTTGTATGTGTCTCTCTACCCACTATCCGAAGCGACGCTTAAAACGCTCAAATGCCAAAGTGGCGGGAGCTGAGTGCCGCAGTTGAGTACCCAGTTTCCGATTAAATACCAGAGATGGAATGAGGAGGGTTTCAAGGTTCCTGGTTCCTGGTTTCTGGTCCCTGGCTCAAAAGTATATCCTGGTATAATGCTAATACGCTGATACTTTGATAAAAGTACAAAAAACAGACAAACTCCAATCTTCGATATCAATTTTTATACAACGCGAGCATGTTTTACGCGTTTTTCATGCTCGATTTCGGTACACAAAGTAGGCGTTTTAGCAACAGCTGAGCGGGTCTGCGAATGCGCATGTGCAGAGTCTACTTTTAGCTACTTTTAAGTTCTAGGAGTTAAAAGTGGTCTCTGACGTACTCCGCGCATGCGCCGTAGCGTTGGAGACCCGTGTTGTTATTGTATGTAGTCCGTCTGCTTTGTGTACCGGATCGAGCATGAACTTGTAAAACATGCTCTTGTTGTATAAAATATCGTGTGTACCAAGGAGGCGAAGGTCTTTTACGCCTCGCGCATTTGCAATACTCGTCTCCGACTCGTCTTCGACTCGTCTACGACTCGTATTGCAAATTTACGCTCGGCGTTAAAAGACCTTCTTTGCCTCCTTGGTACACAATATACTATTTTTTTCTTTCTTCTCTCTTTTTTCTCAGATCAATTTTCTAATATCAGCTACTAAACTTTTTACGATTATAGTACCAGTGAAAGCGGTTAATAACAGAATTGAATTACCTACTACGGTGGCAATTGCTTTATGCAGTTCAGGCTTGAAAGGAGTTGGTCTTGAGCCTAGGATGAGGAGGGCCTTTGAC
This sequence comes from Tenthredo mesomela, assembly GCA_943736025.1. Lineage (NCBI taxonomy): Eukaryota > Metazoa > Arthropoda > Insecta > Hymenoptera > Tenthredinidae > Tenthredo > Tenthredo mesomela. Next base: position 2,062,132 of record OX031020.1, on the reverse strand, counting down.
TTGAGCTAAATTTCATTTGTGGCAAGATACCAACGTGTTATGTACTAGGGGGCTTTGTGGAGTGATTATAATTAAAGCCCGTTGAGTTGAGGTGGTCATACTTGAGCCTAGGTATTTCTTAATTGCTTAACCTCTTGCACAGGTAGATTTCTTTCAACACTGATGTTAGGAAATGAACAATTAGACTTTTCTGCTGAAAAATTTCCTCACTTTGTACGTGAAAGAAACCACAAAGAAAAAAAAAGGAAAAAAAATGCCAAATAGGTGTCAGCGGTATCAAGCATAACTATTTCCTTGAACCTTTACGCTAATTACTACGCCCTGAATTTGGTAGGATGAATCTTTGATTGTAAAAAAAAAAAAAAAAAAAATAAAAAAGCTTCCCTCTCATCGGTTTCTATAATCTTTTTCTTTTTACTTTTTACTGCACTTGTTCCGTTTGTAGGACAAGTGCGAAAAATAGGGCGAATGGTGTTTACAAAGAATAAGAAACCCCGAGGCCATCGGTTTAGGGGATTGATTAATTGCGGCTTATACTATATCGCAACTCTTTACCGGGGGGCAAATTTTCGTTGAGCTTTTTTATTCAAATCGTTTTTCCGCAATACCAGAGGCTTAAACTTCACTCGTTTGATCGCTTGCTCGCTCGGCTGAAGACAGTATTCGCACACACCTTGTGAAAAAAGCTTGAGGAAAAGCTTTCGGTTTTTATCGGTATTGCAAGACGTCTTCAAATCCCTGTCCCTCCGACAATATACACTCATCGCTATAGGACAGCGGGACAAAATATACGAAAAGTAAAAGTTTCATGAGGGGATGAAAGACATTTGGCAGTAAAAGAAAAAAAAAAAAAAGAAAACAAAAAAAAAAAAAATGAAAATAAAGAAAAACAAGTACGAAATAATTATTCCATGATAAAAATTGGGGTGAAATTTTTCTTCACGCTTTAATTTCGCTGCTAGTAGGTATGTACTAGTCTAAGCTTCAAGGTGATTGGTTCAGTGCAGCACAGTGCAGCCCGATTTGTGTAAAACGAACAAATCTAATGATAGAATGATAGGATGATCTATCATTCTATCATTCTATCATTCAAGTATACACTGGATCTTCTAATTTTCATGTCTTCGAGTCTCTTCGATTCCCATCACTTTGCTGGTTCAGTGTTAAAAGTACTCAAAAGACCCGGAAAGCACTTGAGACTATTTCGCTCTTTCTGCATCGGAGTTTAAAGAAAAAGAAAAAGAAAAATAAAAAACCGTAAAAATAATCGATCGGAAGAGTGAGATAGATAGAGAAAGAGCTAGTGAAAAAGAGAAGAAGAGCACTGATAGGTTCGGCGTTGCGTAAAGAATCGAGAACAACGTGCCAGAGGGAAAAAGCTTTGGGATGGCCTGAATTTTATCACGTGCATAAATTATTGCGATCAAATCGTATATATATATATATAATAATATATATGTATAGAACAAATCGCGTTTCTCTGCTTCGCGTTTACCGTACCGTGGCGGGTGGGCGGTGGTGTATATACGTGCAGTGAGTGGATTTAATCCCGAAAAACAAAGAGCATAAATTTTGACGGCCAGCTCCCGTGTTTTACGACTCGGCGGAAATTTGCAGGAGCTACACGGAAGCGGTAGGTAGGGGGTAAAGGTATAGAGGGTACAGGGTAGAGAGTAGAGGAAATTCGGTGGAGCTGAGGGGGGATGAGGTATAAAACTGGAGTTCTAGGGGTGAGTCCTGTAATTGGTTTATGGTACTAACCGATATCAACCCACGCGTGAATCGCGTCTTTTACGTGAATACCAAAAATAGGAAAAAAAAAAAAAAAAGAAAGAAAAATAAAAAACAACGAAACGAAAAAAACTAAAAGAAGTATATAATCTAAGAAATGAATTTTTCATTTATGTATTTTTACTTATTCTATAAACGAAATAAAATTTTATTAGTAATATTACGAGTGATCCGAAACGGGCGGGGAGGGGGGAGGGGGGGGGGGGGGGGGGGACATAAAAATGTTATTTGAAAAAAAAAAAAAAAAAAAAAAAAAAAAAAGGAGAGCGAAATATTACCCCTATCTCAACCCACGGTCTTAGATATTATTCGGAGGAAGAGGCGAGTTACTAGTAGTGGATCACGCTAAAGCACTCTTATTTTAATGTTCTCATTTCGTAAAAGTGGAGGCTTAAATGAATTTCTAGCCCCTGAGAGAAACAAACTTTCCGGTCCTCTTAAACAAACCCTCTCCCGGCTCTTCCTCTCCTTCTTCATCCCCCGTACTCTAGCCATCTTCCATCTCCCATCTCCCTGGTTTCCCTCTTTTCCTGGGTCTGAAACTCCTCGAGCAGCTCGAGCGCCGTGGCACTCGACATCTCGGCTAATCCTCCCCTTTATTACGGCTGTTCATCTTTATCATCCCTTAAAAACCACCCCCCCCCCCTACCTCCCTTTCTCAACCTTCAGACCTCCGCCCCCTCAACGTTTCTAGAGCTTCGTCTCAACGGGGTTTTAAAAATAGCTGCAGAGTCATGGGAAATGGGCCTGCCTCCCATTAATAATCCTGAGATAGTAGTGGGAGCTGGAGGGTAACAGGAGGGTAACAGGAGCGGTAGCGATCTAGATCCTGCGAATTTTTAAAGACTTTCTAACCCGGAACAGCTGAGGGTCTAGGTTTTTTTTTTTTTATTTTTCTCAATTTTTCTCCTTTTTTCATTCTTCTTCCATAAAATTCGTAACGGTATAATATCCTATACCTATATATATATATACAAATACATACATATGCAAAAGAAAAATCCATTTCTCAAAATATATATTCGAACTCGAATATTATATTCATATACGTATATAAAAGTATATTCAGAGAAATTTTCTGCTGACGCATCGAGCTGCTGATGACTACGCAATTTTGAATTTGAGTTACTAGCTTGAATAAACTGCAGCAGATTTTTGTGTTTTTTTTTTTTTTATTTTGTTCGAAAGTTAACATCGAGTTGATTTCTATAAATTCGCAAATTTTTTGCCTCGTTTCGTTTCGTTTCGTCTCGTCTCTCTGTTGTACGTTATTTCGAAAAGTCTCGTCGTTCGTTTTTTTTTTTTATTTTTTTTTATTTTTACTTACTGATTCAAAAAGGTGTGCCAAAATTTCTGTTCAACCGAACATTTGTCATGTTGTTTCTTTTACAATGCATCTAAATAGTATATATACCTATGTATAGGTACATATGGGAATAAATTTTATTATATTTTTACGTATTCTATACTGTATAGCACAGCTGAGAGGATCTTGCCGTAAAATTCTGAAATCGGATCAAAATCTAAAGAGGGTTATTTGTTTCGTGAATAAAAAGAACAAGGGTATAAAACAATATCAAGTAGCGACTTGAGACGATTTCACATCTTACGACTCACTACGAGCTCGTATATATTTCGTCAAACGCAGCTATGCCAGAAAAGTTGTGGAAAACAAAACAAAAAAATCAAAAAACGAAAAGGAACAAAAGAACAAAAACAATTCTATCCCAGTATTAGGTATCAACGGAAGTCAGATATAACATTTGATCAAAGAACGAAAAGAACAACCTTCGTCTTCTTCTTCTTCTTCTTCTTCTTCTTCTTCTTCTTCTTCTTCTTCTCTTTCTCTTTTTTGTTTTCTTTTCTAGAATAGTAATATCTAATTGAATTATAAATTTCAACATTTCTTCCTCGTTTGCGATTTATAATTACACTACGCTGTATAGGTATATAAAAATATGTGAAGAAACATCATATAATAGTATATAGGTAGGTATATATATATATATATATATATATATATGTAAGAAGTTGACTGCAGAAGATAACTTTTCACTCGGGAAATTTTTTCGTCCCGCTACAAAGTTATTGCAATTTTTTAGTCGGTTCTTCCAATATTATCCAGCTTTCAACGAGACTGCAGTGAAACTCGTCCGTTTTCTTATACTTTTATTTTTATTTTTATTTTTATTTATTTTTTGCTACCGAATGAGAAATCGTTGCAAGTCTCATTTTTATCAAATTTTGTTTTTAAACAATGATGTAATAATCCAGACGCGAGGTCCTTGCGATAATTATTATATCCTATGGGTCCGCACATAAAATCTAAGGGCTTAGTATAAACTCTACGTACGGTTTATACGTATATTTCACAATCTATTACATACGATAATTAATAATTATCTACACGTGTATATTTCTAGTATCCATCTCTCTCTCTCTCTCTCTCTCTCTGTGTAGTTTAGCGGAACAAATCTCTACGTGTATTCAAAGGTTTACCGTTTCTAGAATCCGCTAATTCCCATAGCCTTTAATTAGACGGATAAAGCCCGGCTTACATCTGCATTACCATTTGCCTATAATAATAGTCACGTACGTTGCGTTGGGGTGCACTGTGTTGCAGGGAATATAATACACCGTAAATTAACTCTACTTTAGATAACTAATAATAATACATAACTTAATCGTTGCATCGATAGTTAAATAGAAAAAAAATAAAATAACAAAAAATTATAGGATATCTATTTCGTACTACTACATATTTCTTATCAAGTGTCTAAATGAATCTTAAAATCGTAATAGAATATAAAGAAGCTTGGTTGTAAACTGAAATGGGTAGGTATACACTCATGCATACGCGTGAAATAACGTTTGAATGAACATTGGTGGTCAATAACAGAAGTTTTTTTTTTCTTTTTTCTTTTCTCCTTTTTTTTTTTTTCTTTTCTCCTTTTTTTTTTTTTTATTCTTCTGTTACGATGAGAAGAAAAAGCGAAGGGCGCAAACACATCTCTGATCCCTTCCCTCTTTGCACAAACTCTTATATAAACCCCGAGGAAAACAACAAACAGGGGGCTGGTGAAGAAAGTCTGGTTGAAGAAAGTTAGTTTTTCCGTGGAATGGAATTAAGCGTGAGATATCAGTTTGGGCAGAAATTCAGAGGAAAAGTCCCCCCCCCCCCCCCCCGATATAGACAATGACAAGTGTATACTATAATATGAAATATATCTTGAAATTGTCTATATATATCGTCTATACCTGTATCGAACTTCTACCCCTGGTTTCTACATACGGAAGAGATATATTATATATATATATACATATATAGGTTTATATATTTCTTGTTTTCAGGTAAATTTAGTTTTGTTCGTTAACGAATGATTTAATGGTTTAATATCTAATTGTATTTGCCGTTTTTGGTACGATAAATTTAACACCCAACACCGACCGGTGTGTGTGTGTGGTAATTCTCGAAACTCTAAAGGTGAGGTGTAGCCATGATACAGGGAGGCTGGGGGGTTTAGAGGTAACTGGCCCCACGTGTGTTTGCTTGGCCATGGAGAATAATGTAGACACAGAGGCGTTAATGAGATTTAAAAATAATGGTGATTACCCGCATTACTCACCGGAGAATGTGTGTTTTCGGTTTTACTAACCCCCCTTCGCCCCCCCCCCCCCCCCCCCCCCCCCCGCCCGTGCACCAAGCTTTCTCTATCTCATTTTCTCTCTACTTTCATCTGTCTAATTTCGTTTTACAATTTTACGGAATTTATAATCATAAATTACTCCCTTGAAGTATATATAACAATTTTTTTTTTTTTTTAGACTTTTCGTACCTATACGTGAAATTTTCAACCAATTATATATTATAGGTATAAAAACCAACGATTTCTTATACATCGACAATATAATTATTATCTTGACGAATAAATAAATCATTGAATTTTCATCAGCTTCATGGTATAACTATGTACAGAAATATGAAAAAAAAAAAGAAGCTTTTTGTCCCGCTGGCCCATTTTCATATTGTTGTTTATTAAACGAGTGGGTACCAGCCACCCATCCGAGCATCCGAGCATCCGAGCATCGCGTGCACCCTCAATGTCCCTGAGTGGCCGAACGGCCAAGTGGTTGAAGTACGGGTGAAGGGGTTGGACCGAGGGCGTCGCGACGCTTCTGGGCTGTCAACTTGGTCGGTAGGTGACGGGGTCGTACGGTTTTGTCATCGTCGAAGTTTCATTATAGGTAAAAGATTGATGAGAACTAGGGGTTGTAATAATTGCTGCAGAAATTTTTGTTTGTTTCTTTCTTTCTGTTTCTTTCTTTATTCCCATATATTTGTTCGGCGTTAGGTACTTATATAATATGAAAAGGAAAGAATATAATTTTTTTACATTATAACTTATTTCGCGAATAATAAAACGCTGATGATCTTCTCGCTAGTTTAGAGAGGGTATAGCGGAGTGAAATTGGAGATTGGAGATTGTAGATGCGGTATACGGGAAACGGGAAACGGGAAATCGAGAAAAGGAAGATACCACGGCGAGAAATACTTGCAGGTTATTGTGTTTCAGTGATCTACAACCCTGACCCAGAATATACACGTTGTGGGTAAGAATTTATATCTATATATGTATTATCACACATACAGGGGTTCATATATATCTATACAGATATAACCCAGCTACGTATATAGTGGGGGACAATATTACTTCGGCCACTAGCGTTATTATAGTCATAACTCACAAGGGTTGGTGACGTTTGCCGGAAAAATATTGATCGATCTTATTGGCACCGTGTTTTCCTGGTCCTGCAGGGAAAGAGAGATAGCTAGATAGAGAGAAAGAGAGAGGACAAGGTGGTTTCTGGAACCTGAAATATTTCGGCGAGATTTCATCCCTTAATACTTTTATTTAACCGAAATCAAAAATCGCTATACTGCACACGCAAAAAACAGTGCTGTCGAATTTACTCTGTGAGCAGTTAAATATATGGACAGCACTTTTTTGCAGTTAGAAATTATCACAATTGTGGTAACATTCACTGGTATAGACATTGAATGCCTGCACTTGCTCCAATATCTACCCAATACTAGAATTGTGATAATTTCTACTGCAAAAAAAGTGCTGTCCATATATTCACTGCTCATAGAGTAAATTCGACAGCACTGTTCCGATTAGTTTAATTGCTAAATCATCACATATATTTATATATATAAATATATATATATAGAGATGAGTTTAACGTTTCTTGCCCCATTTCTCACACACGAAAACTGCACGGGGGTGAGTTCGCAGTTCGCATATGATGTATAGACGAAGATATATAGGTTTCCAGAGTTGCAGCAGCAGCGTGCATCGGGGCGGACCGTTTTATGCATACCGAATGTGCCTCGAGCCCCCCCATACCCATCTCGATGCATTGCATCGCATTGCATCCCATCGCATCGTATCGTATCGCATCGCATGCATAGACAATTGATTTATAGTTTGAACAAACCGTAGTATACTATATAAATTCTTTCCATCAATAAATGGAATGATGGGGACACCGGTTTCGTATAGTCCAAAATCTGCACCCCCCTATATTATATCTAATATCGTAAAATAAATAGGATAGCAAAGAAGAAACACGGATTTTAAGATTATTAAAAATTCTTTTATCTCTTTAAAGAAGACCCGTTTTTACTCCTAGATACACTAGCTCACCCCGTTCACAATCATTTATCCTTTTCGTCTCCTTTTGTCTTATGGGTCATACCCTTGATACCCCTCTATCTCTCTCTCTCTCTCTCTTTACATTTCTAATCTCTTTCCCTCGGGGCGTAAAAGAGAAGGTTGGTACAAGAGCTAAGGTCTCCAGAGCCGAAGAGACAATATCACTTCGTCGCTAGTAGCGTAACGTTTGAGAGGGTCAAAAAGTATCCTCAGCTAAAACAAGAACAAGACAAAAAGGAAAAAACAAAAAAAGAGAAAAGAAAAAAAACAACCTTTCTTCTTCTTCTTCTTCTTCTTCTTTCTCTTCAAAGGTTCCCTATAATGCTAAGATTTTAATGTTTTTCTTTTTTTCTTTGACATGTTTCAGGTACGTAACGACCAACCGAACTACCCTTAAATTTTCAACAATTTTTTTTCCACGCGATCCTTCAAGGTAAGATATAATAATAATAATAATTGATTGGAATAAATTAGACAAACTTTTTCCTTTATTATCATTATTTTTTTCTTCTTCTTTTTTTTTTTTTTTTGTTATATAATTTAAAAATTTAAAAATTTAAAAACGACGATAATATAAGAACGAGGGTAAAAATATGGCCGCCAGAGTGGCTGGAGGGAGGCAAGACCTGGGGATTAATGGCGTCCTACTTTGGTTGGCGGCTGGGCGGTGGGTAGAGTATGGAAAGAACCTGAGATCGTGGGCGGGCGATTGTAACGTAGGTACCTACCTATATTAAAATTCCAATATCCAGACTTCGGATAACTTCTATCGTATATCACGTCCCGCGTACCTTCGACGATCCCGCGTGGAAAGTCAGGAACTCCCTAACTCCCTCACAGGGTTGGTAAGTATACTATAGCTAGCTACCTAGCTAGGTACCACCAACCTTTACTCCAAGACCCCGTTTAGGTATCTCGATAAAAACTAGAAATCGTGTTAATTTTCAAAGTCGCTTATAAAACACACCCCTAATTATATAAGGGCGAATTATTATTCTTATTTTCATTCTCGTATATAAATTTTATCGCCAAAATTATCTTTTCAAAAAAAAAAAAAGTATATTAAACGCGTGTATATTATCGTTTCTCTTCCTTCCTTCCTTCCTTCCTTAGTTCATTCATTCTTTCATCTGCGAGACGGTAAAACTTTGTTGGAAAATTAAGGAATAAAGCTGACAATAGTCGCGAGAAAGGGTTGTGCGATAAGGACGAAGAGGATGTTATTTCGGGGATGACAATACCCGGGTTGGATACAGCTAGCCTTGGTAGTATAAGGCTACCGTATAAGAAGCCGCCTTTACCCCGTTCGAAGCTGTTCTCTTCGCGATCGCGATCGCGTTGTACAGGTTTCTCCCCGGCGATAGATTTATCGCGGATTTTTTTTACTCCCCTTTCCACCTCCCGCAAGTTTCTTCTTCTGCATTCCCCATCCCTATCTAATACTCCGATCTGAAAGAACACCCTGCAGCGTACTATACCCTTCCTTATACTTTACTTAAAGAGATCGAGTGAATTGACAACTTTATTTTCAGAGCTACCGCACTGAGCTCTGTGTCCAATTTTTTTTTTTTTTTTTACGAAATTTTACATAAAATTATTTTACCGGTGTTTCTGATGGTTACGCGATAATATATAAATATATATAAATATTTTTGCAGAAAAACAAAAAAAAAAAAAAGGAAAACCAAGAAATTCTCGCTTTATGAATATCCAGAGTTATAAATTCGTTATTAAAGTGCGTAAGAGTCGTAAATTAGTAATTATTAATTCCTCTTCTTGTTTTCTACTTTGAATATAAAACCGAATCGTACCGTACCGTAACGTGTATAATTATAGGTTTTTTAATTAACGAATTGAAATGTAAATTCTGAGTCGCGAACGTTAAGCCCGTAATACGTATAGGTACCAGGGTGGGTGGGTGCAGAGTGGGGTCGAAACCTGGAAAGTTGGTATGGGGGCAGCGTAAACTTTCGGGGCAAGGAGCTGAATCAATACTTCGATATCCGCAGTAAAGGTGGCTATACAGTTAACGAGAGATTCGAAATGCGAATATATACGTCTCGAGTAGGTACGTACATACTTACATGAGCATAAACACAATTCCATTTCCTATCTCAATATGTTACAAATTTTTCGAATCCCACGTTATAAGGTACCAATAAGAATTGAGTCCGATGATCAATTGAATTTTCGCAAGTAGGTAGGTATCTAGCTCTTATACGCTTTCCTAAAAGATCCCTTATTTTATCCTCTCTCTCTCTCTCTCTGTCTCTCTCAACCTCGACTCAATATATTTGATTTATCGCAAGGATTTATATCGCTAAAGTTAGCCTTACCCCTATCCCTATCCTCATTCTCTATATCTTACTTCCCAACGGACCAAAGGCCTAGAAATAAAGCCTAGGGGGTTGAAATAAAGCCGCATACCTTCCACCTGTACGAGTCTTATACGATTTAACAAAGCAAATATGATAAAAAAAAAAAAAAAAAAAAAAAAGCAAAAGTTAGTCAATTCTAACGATAGTTTTGTATAAAATAGGTAAAATAATTATATATACATAATAGTTCTGAGACGTAACACGTTTAAACGTAAAATCTGAATACCAACCGCAAGTTGATAATTAATTTCGCCAGCACCACCACCCCTACCCCTACCCCTGCCCCTGCCCCTACACCCCCGTGTAATTATCTCTTGGGTTAGGGGTTTCTGTGTGTCTGTACTGCTTCGGCTGAAACACAACACAATACAATATGTCTAGGTATACGTGTACGTGTTTATCCACGTCTTATTCGCGCTAAGTCTGAAGAGTTTAATCCATCTGAGAGCAGTCGCGTATATAGATATATATAATGTGGGAGTCTCTCGTAGAATTTGGTAACGGGGTTGAGCTTTGCTCCTCCGCAGTTGTTGTTCGTTGTTGAAATCTCTCGGTTGATTAAGCGCAGTCCTCCTCTCTCAGCTATTCGGCCAAAGCTTCCTGGCTCTGTTGCTATTGCTGTTGCTGTTACTGCCACAGCTACTGCTATTTCTACTTCTACTTCTACTCCTATATATACTTCACGAGGATTCACGGAAACACGGAGACGCAAACGCGGCCATGTTTCCTCCAAAGTCTAAAGCTTCCTAGAAATTTCCGCCCGCTTCCGTTACGCAGGACAACTAATAATTCTGTAACTCTAAGCTAAACCAAGTCCAACGTCACGCCTTTAGCTATAGAATTAACACTCAGATATATATATTCATTGTAATGACAGGAAATTTAGTAAGGCAAGATATATTCCCTTCATAAATATTATATAATATTAATGTCCGTGAGAGAAAAAATGAAGAAAAAAAAAAGAAAGCTCTTATCATTTTCTAACGTTCATAATATAGTTCGCAATCTAACGGAATTCTATTCGCTATACCGAATATACCGGCTGCTGTGTCTCTCGCGGTTCTTACATATAAATAATTCATCAGTTCGATAGCTGCGCGGGGATGCATTAGCGATATCCAGTCCGTCAGTCAGTTTTTGCCTTTGCCAAAGGCTCGTTATACACCCCCCCACTTATCTACCTTGCGAACTACGTAACCGTTTCTTTCCTATATATGTTCTGCACGGATTTCTTTTTTTTTTTTTTTACCATAACCGATAACTCGGCTCATATATTTATGCACAGGATTCGCATATCTATTTTATTCAGGTACCTAATAAGACTTCTTCTTCTACTTCTTCTTCTTCTTCTTATTATTATTTTTCATTTTTTCAATTATTTATTTTTCCATCCATGTTCATTGGTTCCGTGTTACCTGTCGACGGGTGTAGGTATAGATATAGGTAAGTATATGTATTCGATTTCCTCTCCGATCGTTCGATCTCATGGGGATGTAACGGTCCGGGATTAGATATACCAGGCAGGCGAAACTGCTGGACTGTTTCAGACTGACATACGAGTATATTACGGAGTGGCATAATTGACCCGTAACTCACGCGATCGTGGAGTAGAATGGTGTTCGTAGTAGTAGGTAGTAGGTGCGGGTGAGTATAAGGCAGGATAGCTCGAGGTTTAGCCCTGCGGGTAAACCCAGCCTTCAACCCCTCGCCGTTCACCCCTTGGCTAATAACGATAATAGAAGGGGGGGAAGGGGTCAGAGGAGTTGGAGGGAGTTTTTAACTGGTGGAAATTCGTTTACGCCAAAAATGCGTGAAAAATAGTATCCCTGTAAGTTTAAAAAAAATTATAGGTGGTGGTTTTTCGGATTCCGAGCTAAAGGTATAGGGAAAATAATATATAAGAGAAGAGAGGAAAAACAGAGAGAAAGAAAATAAGAAGAGAGGAAGAAGAAGAAGAAGAGAAAAAAAAAAAAGAGTGAAAAGTTTTAAGCCCGGCTTCTAATGGGTACCGGGAATGGTTTAAGTTTCAACGTTTTTCGACGAATTATTATAGCCCAAAGTTTGAGACATTTGCAGCCCGCGCGCGCGCCTGGGCCTGAGGTAGAATTTTTACAGTCCCGTAGCTTCCAGCTTTCAGCTTTCAGTTTTCAGTTTCGTGGAAAACACTCCCTCCGGGCTTAACTGCTGCGGATCTTTCGTATTCCGCCTTTACCTTGTTCCCCAGCTCGACGGATCTTTCTCTGCAATCGCTCGACAGGATTAATAAATTTCTTACTGCCCTCCCTCCCCCTCCAACCCTCATCTACCGGTCCGGGTGCTTGCTGGTATAATGGCATGGACGCGTGGGGTATAGGTTATATAAAACGCGGCAACCCTTCACGCTGCGAACCAATCGCACAAGGAAATATGAAAAGGGAAAGAAAAAAAGACAAGAGAAAAAGAAAGAAGAAAAAAAAATGAAAAAAAAAAATCTAATAAACCAACCTCACCTTACCTCACCCCGCACGTTCGTCTCTCTAAGTCTCATGTACTTGGCGCTCGGGACCCTAGCAAAAATGCTGACGCCACTTTCGACTCCCCCATTTTTTTTTTTTTATTTTTTTTTTCTTTGCTTTTTGTGTGTGTGTGTGTGTGTTTTTTTTTTTATTTTTTTTATTTTCTTTATCCTTAAAGGGGGAACCAAAGAACGACCTACGAATACCTAGAAGAAATGCGGGAAAGGGTGCCGGCACGTACGTGGCACCTGACTTTCATCCCGCCGGTGTTTTACCCAACGTGTACCCTCTATCCCCTACTATACCACTTTCTTTACTCACCAGTCATTCCTTCAACCTTTTGTAAATATACAGGGTGATGGTAGTAGTCTATATCGGTGAAACTATCTTATTTTCTTTATACTTTCAAGTTTCAATGACTCGAGACCTTCTCAATTTGTTAAAGCTGGTATAGCTGGCGAAAAGCCAAATCCAACGATATCAAACAAGGCACCGTTACGCTCACTCAGTTACGAGGAATCGTGGATTAAAGTTCAGCTATAGCGCTGCGCACAACTCACTCGTGCGCTGTTATACTTAAGACGGTGATATATCGATATTGAATTATCGGAATGATGCGTTGTTTGGTATCGTTGGATTCGTATAATCGTCGGCTACCCCACAAGTCTTACAAAACGGGATTTGGATTGAAAAAGAAAAGTCTTCCATATTAAAAATTTGTTGAACCTATAATCGTATGCGAAATACATCGCACTCGGGATTTTTCTACGTTTTGAAACGTCACTTTCAAATTTTCGAGTGAACCACCCCGTATACATTCACCTATTCATATATACATGTATACCTACAGCCCCCTTTGCCCGAGAGTGAGCTAATTCCGACTGGAGCTCTGTAAAGTATTTTTACGCCAGGACGTGACGTGCGCCAAGTTCTGGGGCGGAAAAGTTCCAATGAAAAGAAAAGAAAAGAAAATGAAATGTATAAAAAAAAAAAAAAAAAAAATCGAAACGGATGGAGAGGAACGGAGTATTATATTATTTTGAAATTCTTATCGAGCAAGCTTTACACGTGGGTTGTGTCTGATAAAAAAAAAAAAAAAGGAGATAGATTAGAATTAATCTATTAGTTTGGAGTTCTTCTCTTATTATATAGTTTTTTTTTTTTTTTTTTTTTTTTTTTCGCCTATATTGTGTGAGCCTAATCTTTTCGGATCGTACCGCGATAAAGAGCAAACCTTGGCTGTTCTCCCTGGTCTGGAACAAGTTTTGTAGACGTCGATATTAACTTCGATATTGGATCGCGTTGAGAAGAAACACGACCAATACTTTTCTCGCTGTTCCATCCAGTAGGTAGGATGGCAGCGCCCGCCGGTTCTTCACTAGCTCTTCAATAATCGACATTACAATGTGAGAAAATCAAAGTCCCTCAGGGTTTATACGCCGGCGATATTAAACTCTGGACTTGCGAGAGATTTTAGTTTCGATTCACAGTTTCTGCAGGCCATCGCAAGTTTGCAGGATTTATTTTTGTCTTCTATAACGTATCAAGAATGAAGAAGATTTGATTAGCTTCTTTTCTCTTTTCTCTTCTTTTCTTTCGTTTGATTTCAAGTTTTAGCGAAAAAAATTAATAAATGTGTATATATCTTCGTTTATGAGTATATAATTTAAATGTTGAATTACATATAGTTAGCGGGGTACCTGATCATATCTAGCCCTTGGATTATGTATTTAACTTTCCTGATGCATATAAACCGAACACCGCCACATCCTTCATCCGCAGGGAAATAACAAGGAAAAATAAAATAAAAGAAAATAATCGATTATAATTTAGATTAAAATTATAATAACCGCGCATCTGGGCACCGCGAGGACCCAGCATATAATATATATATACTTACCTTAACCGTCTATCTACCAACGAGAAAACCAGCGCATCCCTTGAGAAAAGAAGTCTTGCGGTTGAAAATAAATGTAAAAATAAAAACCTTCTTCTAGACGCCCATTATACACGTTGCAAGGTTTTATATACATAAAAATGAAAAAAATAAGGAAAAAAAAGAAAAAAAAAAAAAAAAAAAAAAAAAAAAAAAGGAGTATTCCTTCAGCCACATAATTAGTTCAGCTGTACAAAATATGAAAAGATCCTAGGTCTGAGGTGAAAATATATTCCTTTCAGTTTCTTTATTTTCTTTATTTTCTTCATTTTTTTTTTTTTTTTTTTCCCCCGCTTCTCAAATTGTAACCATACCAACGTTCCATATTCTCCTTATTACACTCGTTATGCTTTTTGCAAAGAGTAGGTAGGTAGGTGGGTGGGTGGGTGGGTATATATACCGAGGTTTATTATTCAAAAAGAGAAATACATATATAGAAGTGGTAGAGTTTGAAAGAGTGAGGAAAAAAAAGCGCAGCACAGACATCAGAACATAATAATATGTGTAAGATTTTATTCATTTTTTTATTTTTTTATTTTTTTCTATACAATTTGTGTGACAAATTTTTCATTTTTTCATTTATATTTCATTTTTTTTTTTTTTTTTTTGTTCCGGACGAGGAAACAAAAAATAGCCATACGTATAGTGTGGTGAATGGCGTTTTCGATCAGGAAAAATATCGGAGAAAGGAAAGGAGAAGAAGAAAAAAAATTGTTAAACAGTCTCGGCACCTTCGTGTGCCTATGCTGTCTCGGATGGT
Organism: Tenthredo mesomela; assembly: GCA_943736025.1. NCBI lineage: Eukaryota > Metazoa > Arthropoda > Insecta > Hymenoptera > Tenthredinidae > Tenthredo > Tenthredo mesomela. The sequence continues at coordinate 2,047,055 of OX031020.1, read as the reverse complement.
GTAATTATGTGGAACAATGCAACCCCGACTGCGAGCGTTGTTATATTGAAAAATTCCAACCCTTTGGACAGAGATTGATGCAGAGAATGCAATTTCCTCTAGAACTCGCTCGTGCAGGATACGTATACACGCACTCAGACACGGTTACCCGGTCGCACGCACGCACAGATTTATACGTGTTCCACTATTCGTTCCCTTGCTTACCACGTCTTTCCACGATCGTGGAAACATATTATGGTCTTTACACACTAGAATGTTAGGTAGGTAGGTAGGTACGTAGGTAGGTGCAAGGAAAACAAAATAACTTTAGAGAAGGTCGGTCGCTCCACAATTATTTCAATTATATTTGTCGAAAGGCTTCTTCGGTCGTCGTTTATTATATGAGAAAATTAATTAGGCATAATCCGAATTCTCAAATCAAAGAATAAATCAATAAGAATGCAATTCTTTCTTTTTTTTTTCTCTCTCTCTCTATCGATTTAATATCAATACAAATTTTGTCACTCAAACGTGAGTGTCTTTCTCTCTTTTTCTGAATAAAAATAAAAATCAAAAATGAAAATGAAAAACTGGAGAAATCCCAGCAAAGAAACCCGACATATTCCCACCCTGTGTGCCGTTGCAGAAGTGGATCCGTTGTTTTATAATCTTGATGAATGTGGATTAGAATACCGTACTCGGTTTTTTTTTCTCTCCTTTCTCCTTTCTCCGTCTCTTCATTTCTCGGGTTTTCTCAGTCCTCCTGTACCTATAGAACACGCCGAGGATTATGTAGATCCGACTACAACGGCGCACGGAACGGCACTAGGTGACGTCTTTTTCTTCCCCAATTCTTCTTTTTTCATTTTCCTCTCTTTTCAACCAACTTTTATTAAACAGTTTATCAAAACGAGGTGGAAGCTTGCATAAAGCATACCTACCTCACACCACATACTACATTTAATCGGAGCTGGCAGTCGAGAAAAATTTCTTAACTCTATGTGCACGGAGGTCACTAGCTAGCTAGCGTGTGATGGAAAAAAAAAAAAATGTGCAAAAAAAAAAAAAAATTGATCTACATAAAACGTGATAAAAATTGAACCTACAATTTTTTTTATGTTTTTTTTTCTAATCTTTTTATTTCTGTTTCATTTTTTCTCTCTCTCTCTCTCTCTCTCTCTCTCTCTCTCTTTACGACAAGGTTGTATGACGAACATTGGTACAATGAAATATAGTGTTGAAAATAGTTGTTCATTCCAGAATTTATTTCTTTCACTTTTTTCTTATTCTTTTTTTGAATTTTTTTTTTTTTTTGGTTCTTTCCTTCTTATCACTGTTAAATAATCCTTGAGGGATGCTGGGCCATCGATCCTCTTGTTAGATAGACGAGTTTCTCATTGTCAGAAACACGGGCAGACGTTGAAGGACAGAAATCTAAGTCAGCAACGGCTACTACGTGAGTTTTCCCTAATTACACAATTATATCTCAGCCCAAGGAGCCAGGATGGTATTCTTCTATTCGGCCCTTATGCTTGCCCATCTTCCCAGACCCAGACTCCAGCGCATTTTCTGCCCCCGCGATTTTCAACTTTCGTAAATCATCGTTAAAGCGATTAAATTATACTATTTTCCTGTAAAATTGCCAAGTAGGCTGCTACGCGACTTTCTGCTGCTTCTGCTTCTGCTTTTGCCTCTGATGCTGTTACTGCTTTCAACAAAAGTTAACTTATACTCTTATACTCTCTTTTTTTGAATCCCCCTTCATACCACCCACGGGGATCTTTCCGTCGTTACGACGGACGTGACTACTGTGATCAACTGAATTTTCCAACGAGATAAAGCTTTACTCTCGTTGAATTAGAAACGATTCTCGAAAGATCGCACGTTAACGAACCTAATTCATACCTACCTACCTACCCTTCGACTCCATAATAAAGTCATACTTCGCGACGTGCAAGACATTATGAAAATTTTCTGTAATGAAAATCTTAATTAATAAACATTCTGACGGATATAAACGATAATATTAATCAACGATTGATCAGGTATATGTAAATTCACACGGTAAATTACGTTTATGGCACATTATCGGAGCCCGGGTAGTAGGTATAGTATATGGTGGTAAAGTGGCGTCGTGGTAGGTAAGTGGGCAAGGGTTGTTATGCTGTAATTAGCATAATAATTAACGCAATCAATCCGAGCAGCAAGGTAGTAGTTCGGTGTGTATGGAGATCATAGATACACAAAGGCGGATATAGCAGGCTGTTCACCTTTGCCTTTGCATACGCAAAGTCCACCGTGTCGCAACTCACGGTTAACGATTAACGACTTTGATTAATCACGTCATAATAATATCATCGATGAAAAGCTGTTTGCTTATAGACGTACCCGTACCATAAGTCAGGATGAAAAATCTGTCGGAATGATATCTGACGAATGAATTCGTTTGTAGAAATTGAAGGTGTCTCACGAAAAAAATGGGAAAGAGCGCTTAATAAATAATTGCCTAGTATATTTGATAGCGCGTTGATTAATTTACCAAAGTGGAGAAGAAACAATTAGGAGACGTTCGGGGTAGACGAATCTTGGCGGATGGTTATCCCCGTATTTATATCACGGCTTAATTCGTAATTCGATTAATCATTTTGTATATTCGATGTGTTTTTAGTGTTGGTTTAAAAATTAGCCAAAAGTTTCGAACTCTTTAATCATTCCCGCATAAAGAAAAGCCCGAGGTATCTAAATATAGTAGGTATACCCATTGCGAAAAACAATAGGTTCTATATCTATGTACCGGCGTTTATCTTCCCTGACTTTTTACCTTTCTCTTCTTTTCTTTCCACTATGCTCTTCTTTTCGTTTATACTTTATGCTGCCTGGGCGCTAGAAGAACTTTAAAACGGAAAAGTTTTAGTGCCTCCGGTACGTAGCTCGACTGCAGGCGGAGAGATGTAAAACGAAAAAATAACGACAAGTCACTCTTTTCCGTTTTTCAACATTTTCTCATCTTCGCTTTTGCCTATTCCCTTCAGAAACCCGAGACTGACTATAAATACCAGACCTATTCACCGTTTCTTAACTACATGAAGAAATTAAAAATTTCAACTAGTTTCACGCATTTTAGGGTAACGCTAATAAAAATCAATGACCCCCAATTATTTTTCTACCTAAATCCAAATCTATAATAGAATAACGAACGAATAGACAACTTGGGATTCAGGATTGAGAATCTGGGGTCCTGGGTCCTCCTCGATACGGCTAAGGTATAACCTACCCGCGTATAATTAGGCGGGGTCCAATCACCCTACCAGCGTTATCTTAATGGTAGTCGTTATGCCTTGACATCGCACTATACCTAGTATGCCATGCCTTGTCTCCCTGCATAGAGTGTAACTGCCGCGATAGGTTTGTCCTAGAGGAGATGCATAGAATACTGAAATGTCAAAGCTCTACCCTCAGTGTCTCACTTTGTTCATTTTAATCGCGATATCTAGCCACGATGCAAGGGTTTATCAACCTCTGATAAGCTTTAGTCAAGATTTTTATAGATTTCATTGGTTTAAAAATAGGAAAAAAAATTGTTTCCTTTAATTTTCGTTGCCTTTTTCCGGTCGAATAAGAGTCGTGCTGATGGAGCCGGGAGGGAAGTATCTGCTCGCAATAAGGAGTGAAGATTGTAAAAGCAGGAGGTTGAAACAGTCATTCGTTCGTTCGTTCATTCGTTGGTTCGTTCATTCGTTCGTTCGGATATAAGGAAGGAAGGAAAAGGAGAAGCTGCTGGTTGGCGAGAAGAGGCGTCGAGGCTTTTGCATCCAATTCCATTTCCCATTTCCCATTTCAACTTTTCTCATCTCTAACATCCCCGCAGACTTCGCACCCCCCGCTGTGAAGAAGTTAAATACCGTTACCTTAATGTTCAATCATTATTTTAACCATTAAAATAACTCTGAGGAAAGAACATTAACCGCGAGACGTAGACGCGCGGGAGAAACGACGCGAGAACAACTTTACTTTAACCAAGCTATACGACAAACCCGAACTCAAACTCAAACCCAAACCCAAACCCGAACCCCCAAACACTTCTTTTTTTTCCGCCCTGATTGCCTTTGGGAAATTTTACCAAATTACCGAAAATACTTTCTCTCTATATATACAGCTATACAATATCCTCATACTGCTGCAGCTATACGTGAGAAAATACCGTCTCACTTTATTGCACGGACGATTATCGCTTCGGCGGACGTTCACGCGTTAAAACGGAACGAGCAATTTGTTCATTTATGGCCTGGCGGTAGGTAACAAGCAATCTTGGTCACAGGCTTGCGACAAGCACGAAGAGTGGCGAATCAGCGTGTGATAGAGAGAGAGAGAGAGGAAGACCTCTTTTAATTGTGCCAATTCAAACGCCAATTTTATGTTCGAAGGGTTTGTTTCCTCGCTGTGTTATTATTATTATCGTTATTATTCCCTTGTTTCTTCATTGGAATTATAATCTGGGATATAGGCACTAGGATCTTACGCAATCTTACAAAGTAAAACTTACCGGTAAGATTTCTCTGTGGAAAGGGTAATCTAACACATATTAACCGAAATTAGGTTCTATCAAGTCTGAAGCAGTAGCCTCATCACCGAAGTCGTAAGTTGTTTGAAAAGGTCGGTCTGAGGTACAACACTAACGACTATGAATGATTAATTTTCGAGTACGGTTAAACTCGAGCTGACTTGGCCAAAACTTCTATTCATTAAGTTTAAACCAAGGAACCAGCTTCCCAGTCCAAATATCAACGCTTCTCTACTTAATCCCCGTTTCACTCCTATACTCGCGCTCATAGCCCAGAGGTATTAATTATAAACATATACCATTAAGGATCATTAACTTGATGTCTTCACTCGCCACTAGGCAGTTATAGTTGTACCAAAGTCTAGGTGACTGAAGTTATGCATGCATGCGCAAAAATTTCCACAGAATTTGTCAAATCGGTTGGTTTTATTTTTCGGCGTTATCTCTCGAACCGCATTTGATTTTCGAAAAAAATTCAAGACGAAAGATTTGCAGAACGGTTAAAGACGCGGCTTTTATGTTAACGGAACTTTATCATCAGTTCAAAGGTTCGCAGGGAATATACGATTTTACGCTGCACCTAAAGCTTAGCAATAGAGTAAATCGTTACTGCAGAGATAATTGTCGAATGATTTTTACGTTTTACAGTTCGGTTCAGTTCGGTGGCCGTTGGGATGGGACGGCTGAGGCCGGATTGATCGATCCATAATTGGCGGATCGTTAAAAACTGTGAACCCCGTGTCATTCTGCAAATTGCACCATCGGCTTTCGCGCTGTGTCTGTCTGGCCACCCGGTTCACTTGCGATAAAACTACTACCGTCCCGCAAACGCGCTGCTACCAGCTACCATGCAGTGCTGCAGCAGAATCGATGAAAAGAATTATTCTCTCCTTCTGTCCAGGATAATTGATGATTCCATACCGCGCTAGCTGAACTAACTGCACCACCCTCGATATATGTATATACTCTTCTTTTTTTTCCTCTCCATTATCTCGATCGACTTTCTACTGCCAACCCATACGCTCAGTTCTCGTGAAGAAAACTCTCAGCGAAAAATTGAGAGGGAGTTTAACATAACAAAAAGCTTGCTTCAGATAATGTTAACTGATCTGTGTTTTCGTTACGGGTTGAATTTTTCACCGCTGTATTTTTCTTTCCGAATTAACTTTTGCCCAACGTTTCGTTTCGTCTCGTTTCGTTTCGTTTCGTTTCGTTCCATTCCGTTTCAAGCTGGATTCAGGATTTTGTATGGTTGGTCCTGGACGCTATGAGGTCGAGGCGAACGAACGAGGACCGAGCTGTAATGATCTCCCTTGGCCTTTCCTCGGTTAATGGACTTTCTCAAAGTCTGTTTCACCCTGACTTCAACCCAAACTTTTTCCTTCTGTATTCACGTGTTTATGCTTTGACCGGAGCCACTCGTCGGACCTCGATTTTACTATTTTACTTAATTCTGTTTACCGTCATCTATATCAGAATACTTTATGCCACGTAATTTCTGTATTCGGTGATAAAAAAATATTCGCACAATTCCATTCTCAGCCTCACTGCATATACTCACATTGTTTGTGAACTATCGCCAGAACTAAAGACATCGCGACGGGACGAACCGGAAGCCATTCCCTCTAGTTTCTCAGGGTAGTTTTAGTTCCTCGTCTTCGATTTTGTTTCCTACTATCTCTTAACGGTTTGGCCCCAGTCCGTCGTCTCTGTCTCTCTTATATATATATATATATATATATATATATATATTGCCCACTACAGATACATCCACGTCCTCAGATACCACGTTCCAGATTCAAGAGCTCAAGAAACCTTCGCTACTGGTCTGTGTACACACACTATCTCTTCCTCTTTATCTCTTCGCTCATTACAATTCTATCTCTTCTCCTCACTTTGATTTATACCCGGAGTTACGAAACTCCCGCCATTGTGACCACCGCTACCGCTACGCGCTATACCACTCCGGAAAGTCTCTGCTTTATCTACCGTATATATATTTTAGGGTGGGCCAAAAACAAGTAGCTATACCCATTCCTTTACGTCTTCCTTTTTTCTTTTTCCTTTTTTCGGACATTTGAACTTATTTTTCATCCCATTTTAATTCCTTGATGTATAGCCCGGTATAGCCAGACCTAGATATCGAATTTTCGTACCACTTTCGAGCCACCATTTCGGACCACCCTAATCCAAAAATCCATAAACGCGATTATCTGATAGAATTGAAGAATAGGAAAGGAAGGAATAGAGGGAAAAGGAGAGAACGGAAAGAAGTAGCTTCCATTAATGAAATCCTTTAATTCCAACTCGAACCTGTGGGGTGGTGTTCCGGGCTCGGCTCCTAGGGGTTGGCTCAGTGGCTCGGTGGCTCGGTGGCTATGGGTCAGGTCGTGGGGGTTAATCTCGACTTAATCGCCCGTTTTATGGGCCTGTTGTGCCAAATCAACTACCCGGAGGATGAATGCACGGATGCGTAAACAGTGGAGGCCAAGCCAGGCCAAGCCAGGCCACAATAGTAGGTAGAGAGCACAGGGCCGTCAAGAATGAGGAGGGTTAGTGTTCTGACTTTTCTCCTTGATTTAGAATAAAGAAACGAACAAAAAAACACAACAAATTGGAACATTTAGTATCACAATTAATTAATTAATCAGCAAAAATTTATTCGCATTAATTTTTCTGAAATTTTAGTATCCGCTGTTGAATTGGACTGCACACCATTTTTCAATGTTAATTCTCGTGCTATAATAGTGACCTCTTTTCCACGAAGCTCAGAATCCGTGTGGTTGGTGCAGATCGTGGAAACGCCTGTTGTTTTGCTACGTTGGTAATTAATTTGCGCTCCGATGTAGCCGCAGGTAATTAACTCTGCCCTCGTAAATCTGACGTGCGCCAGACCAGGCCAAGCCATGCCATGCTATGCCATGCTATGCCACGGGTATCCAGACGTTTTCTCTCCCTCCTTCTCCAAGGATCTTTGCGTTTTCAAACATTTCCTCGTTTTGTCGACTCAAATTAAACGGCTTACCTAGACACCGAGGAAGAAGAAGTCCCTATTTACGACCCCGCACGCCAACTGAGTAGGTATTCTTATTAAACCGAATGACGACATTAAAATAAACCTCCGGATCTCACGGACGCCCATCGTTTTTAAAGAAAATCTCTTTAAGTCTTATGAAAAACATGGTTCAGAATATTTATTTATTTTTTCTTTTTTTCCTTTTTCTTTCTTTTTTCCACCTAAATAACTGCGCGGTTATTCTTATACGAGGAGTTCGTAACCTACACGACTCAGTCGCCCGCTGTTACAAATTACCTTTTGAACATACGAGTATTTTATTATCGTTTGTCCAAGGACCGGAAGAACCCTCGAGACCGTAGAAAGAAGAGACTCATCCACCCCGGATCTGTGTATAGGAGAAAAAGAAGGAGCCTGTGAAAACCGACATATAGTACCATAAAACCTATACGTGTCTACGGTTGACTGAGGCGTGTCCGGTTCATGCACCATTTCACAATTATTCACTCGGCGATAAAACCCTGCCGATTTCAGGGTGTGAAATTTTGTCCGCGATTTCAAACCTTGAATATTATTGACTGTGAAATTCTTTTTTCTTTTTTCTCTCTGTCTTTCTCTCTCTCTTTGCATAAACGGTTTCAACGACTATTATCTGCCATCGATCACTCCCAATCAGTACCTACCTCGTAATAAGAGTCTGCACACAGCTGCTTCCCCTTTCTCATTACCGATTATAGAAAAATTGAAGTCTGCGAAATATCCTTCACTTTCTATTACCTTTTTTTTTTTAAACCGGAGGATAAACTCTTCTCTCTTCAAGTGATTACGGATGTATAGTCTATATCTGAGTGAAGAAAAAATAAAAGAACAAACAGTTACATCCTGCTACACTTGCTGCTGATGATTAGGTTTATGATACAGCCTATTGTTATTACCGTCGTTTCTTTTACTGTTACGATCACTGTTACCTACTCCATGGTTGCTCTCCGATACCTACTCCCAGCGTTCTCTAGAACGTACACGAACATTTATTGACCTTGAATTAATCCCCGGGTGGGTTGGCTAAAAGATTATCCCAGATATTAAACTCGTTACTTCGCACGTGGGGATGATGTCGACCGGTTTAACTATCCCTGCCAAAAACCCCGTTTAACCATATTCTTGCGAGAATCTACACGATATATATATATATATATATATACATACCCTGTATATGTATGTATAGCAGAGATTAAACAGCACCAGCACTAGCACTAGCAGCAGCAGTAGCAGCAGAAGCAGCAGCAAGCACACTCCGTGAACCTGATTCATACTCCGGACCGTTTTTGGCTACCAATTTCTAAGCGCTGTTTTAATCCTAGGACTAAGCCACCAAACCCCCATATCTAACCGACTTAACAAAGCTCTGACGTTACTCTTCATTCGCGACATTAGCTTATTCGTTCAGCCTGTTACTTCGTTAGCTGAACAAAAATATCGACCCTGTTATATATTATAGCTTAGAATAAGTCAGAGTATTTTTTTATTTTTCTTTCATCATGGATATAGAAACAACATCTAGTTTGTTCTTCAAATTATTCTGAACAATTTTTCAAAAGCAAGGTATATATAGGACCGCGTGTATGCCTAATTATTGTTCATTTGGCTTTTGTCCTGGAAGCCGGCATCGTGCCGTACTCTCAAATCTCCTGGATTAACCTTGTTAGCTAGTAATTAGGAGCATATCGGTCCAGCAGCTTCCCTGTATCATCCCGGTACGTCCCTCTCTCACTCCTTGTTACTCTGGTAGGATCGTCCTCGTGGGACAGGGTCATCGTAGTCAAGAGAGAGAGAGAGAGAGAGAGAGAGAGAGAGAGAGAGAGAGAGATAAACAGACTCGTTGGAGATTATAGATTCAGATTTTGGTACAGGTATAACAAACTCGAGATGAGCGAACACCGTGTATCAACGAAGCTTACATATACCGGCTACTCTCGCACGATTTCTCCCTACTACCTTTACCCCAACCCGCTTTTCCCGTCGTACAATAACCCATTGTCCCAGAATCCGTATTCCGTAGTCTCCCCGGTGTATATCGTCGAGGCAAGACAAAGCTCCGAGAAGGACCTCGAGTCAGGGCGCACTTTACTGTCCGCTACCGTTCTATTCTCGTTATTGCGCTCTGTAAGGACAAACACTGTCCCGGTGGTCCACCTCTTTTAACCTCTGAAGTATTGCGAAGGGTTTTTTTTTTCTTTTTTTTTTTTTTTGAAAAGCGTCCTTCCGTTTGGTTCCTTTTTTTTTTCTTCTACTGTATGCGTGATTTTCGTTAGATAGAAAAATAATAGAGAGAGAGATTGATAGAGGAACGAAAATTTGTTGTAAATCATCGTTTCGCTAAACTCTATATCGCCGAGGTTTCTGTAGAAATACGGAATACCTGGTCTCTCGCAGGTTCGTATATCCTGAGTCGTAGATTGATGTGTTACTAGACGTAGATCGTCGCCGTGATCCGAGACCAGAATCAACCGGGACCTGCCGACGCCCATGACACGTAGCTTAAGTCGCCTCAGGACTACGTGCTCGCGCAAAATCCGTATCATTTTCTTCCAGCTCGCAGGACTCGCGGAGGATTGTAGAGATGATACAAAACTCTCGTTGGAGAAATGAAGAAAATAGAAAAACCGAAACTGGAATGAAAGAAAAAAAAGGAAAAAAGAGGATAGAAAGACTGAAACCAAAGGGAACCGAGAATCCCTGGATTTGTTAACTTTTCGCCAAATAGAAAATAGAAACAACTAAAAACGAAATGAAGATAAAACTTTATTTTCCTCTAGTTTTTCATTATCTTTTTTTATTCTTCTTTCCCCTTTCTTCGGAGAGGAATGGGATGTGAACGGAGGCGATTTTTTGGTATTTAGGTTAAGCTAGCTTAGCTTAGCCAGCTTGGCTAAAACCGGGACTACAAATCAAGGACATCTGTTGTCGTGGAAGGTACACCAAGGTACGACGAGTGAGGATAGAGGCGCCAGGAGTGCTCGTGACATAATTATGATTAATAATATCCTCCACTCCCTGCAATGTGCAGGAGCTGTACCTAGAGCAAAAGTTGAAGCCGACTATGGAAATCTCACCAGAAACTACCTTAGTCCTCTTGATTATATCACGAATCTAAACTTACCCTGCACCCATACCAGAGTTATATTATTATGGCGTTAAAATCATTTACCCCTAAAACACCCCGTTACACATTAATCACCAAATTGCCTGCTACGTATGACATTGAAATAGAAATGAACTATAAAAGTATTTTCCTTATCTTTTTGATGTTCCAATATTTCATTGCGAAATTTATTGGAAAATTTTTACCCCATACTTAACCATTCCAAGTTTCTCCGTTCTGCAACTCAACGCATCTCCCTGTCTCTAACGTGAACCTACTAATTACTAAACAATGGAGTAAATGCGATAGATTAGCTCATTAGTCAGACGCTTGTCTACTAATACAATTAAACCGTCTAGAACCGTCTATGCATCTTCCTAGTAGGTATAGTAGTAAATTCGCCCGTAGTTCAGTTTCATATAATCAATCGAACATATGATCAGAAAACAGTACAGTACTATAAATGACCTGTACTATCCTATATGGTGTAAAAATGTTTATAAAATCACAAAAAATATAATAGAAAAGAAAATATTTTGAGTGTAACAAAGTTGTTCATTTTGAGAGACGGTCTGATGTCAGGCAATAAATTACCTTAGATAAACTGAAGTAAGTATACCAAGTGCGGGGGTTGCAAGGTGCAGGAAACACTCTGTAAAGCTTTTGCCAACGTTTGGAACGCTCCTGTTACTCCTATCTTCGTGAAATCGGTTTAGGTTTAGGAATTGTACTGCTGTTGCCATAGCGGGTGTACGGGGGGTTGCAATTAGTCGTCTAGAAATGCGTCTGTTTATTGTTGTGCAACATCTCCTGATGTGCACCACCTACTCGCCTTGAACACGTTTGGTGCTTTCTATACACAGGACTTACCTTCCGGTCGGTGAAACTCGGCACCTGCATCCTATTCCGCGATCTAATTACATCAGATATAGAATATCGGGGAACGGTCGTGTTCGCCTACTCGTGAAACGAAAATTAACGTTATTTTTCATATGGAGGAAGGGGGTAGGTATAGGTACGTAAAGGGTAAGAGATTTTTCATATGTAGGTACTAGGTACTTATATGACGTTGAAAATATCGTTAGCTGAATCTGCAACCAGTCTCTATATGAACGCAACGTATACCTATAGCTAAGAGACGAGGAAAACGAACGGCTGAGAATGTAATTAAGTGCAGTCTTAAGATTTAGTGCGCTCGGTGCGCCGCGCCATGCTCCCTGAGTACCCAGTACTTATAACTGCTGCAGACGCCCTTTGCACCGGCTTATGAATCCTAGCTTGGTACCAGACTTGGTTCTTCCTAGTATTCATTCGAAATAAGATAGCAAATGGTAACTAGTTTCAGATTGATGATAATTAAGACATTTTTTTTCTCGTTTATATGCATACATACCTACTATACTATATGTATTGTATATATGTGGTATTCCACGTGAACCGGATCAGTTTTTGGCCTGAGGTCATCGAATTTGACGCCAATGCAGATTCAGATTCCTTGTTACCACATGAGATGCCCCCAACAGTTACAGAGCATAAAAATAATTGGTTCAATTTATATCGCTGTCATAATTATACCAAAAATTTAATTACCACATTTTCAACTCCGCTTATCTCAGCCATGCATGAACAAAATCATAACTTCCTATGGTGCATTCCACGCGCATAAATGAGCTCCTTCGAAATATGTAGCACTTCAATTATTTTTGGAATTCTTAAACATGTAAAACTTAGAAAATATGCGATTTCTTTATTCTTCTACCGAAGGGTCACACCAATTGCCCTGAAATTTTCACCGAAATTACTTCGAGGTGGCACTAAGAAGTGATCAAAATTTCTAGCCTCCCGTTTTTTACTTTTTTTTTTTTTTTGCCAAAAACCGATCCGGTTCACGTGGAATACCCCTATACTATATATGTCTTCGGGGGTTGATGCTCCTATACCTTGTATATCATGTGTATAATACTGAAATTTGTTTAACGCGTTGTATGAGTTTGTTCAAAACTATGCAGTTTCTCGCATCCTTGGCTCTCCTCACATATCATGCAAGTTCGTCGGCTATTTACTATTACGCCAAGTCAGGCTCCTTGGGAGAGGAAGTTCGCAGCCCGAATCCTCGAGTACGTATAACGCCGCGGCTATGCTGTTTTCACGACCCAGTTGCTACGATTTATGCAGACACTTTGCGAATTTCCGCTTTGCCACGACCGGGACTCGGCGCTATGCTATATACCTATATACGTATGTCCATATGTATGCTATGTATACATAGCGTTTTCTACACTGCGGCCATAGCAGAGGATATCGAGCATATCCCTTATTGCCTCATGATCAACGACGATATTTCTATTGAAATAATCATTATCAGACGTTTGGGGACTTTAAATAGTTTTTCTTAATCATCATCTTCATCATCATCATCATCATCGTGATCGTATCATCCGTGACGATTTCGCCAATTCTATACCATACAGCGACTAAAAGAGCTGAATATATATTCCGACCTTCCATACCAGCCGCGGCGTGGTTCCCTTTGTTGTCTGTAGGTATTCCCCAATAACCTGACGATTCAGGGAGATGAAAGGGAGCTGAAAACGGGGACAAAGACTGAGATAAGAATGGGAGAACGAGTCGGGCAATTGGCTCTGCCGAATACGAGGCTCTACATATATATATATACAGACATACATACACATACATACATACCTTGGAAATTAATACTGCTTATTAAATTTCGTGAATACATACATTATTGTATTATTTTATTTTATTCAAATATTTAATATAATAAGAGAAGGAAAACGGATGAAGAAAAAACAAATTTTTTTTTTTTTTTTTTATCGAAAAATCGCTTCTTATCCTTTTTTTTTTTTTTTTATTTTTATTATCAGAAAATACGTTGAACGAATACCTAGTATAGGTATAACAGCGACTGAGAGCGAGTGGAGTTTATCGTTGGGAAAGAAGCGAAATGAAAAGAATGAAAAAAGCGATTGAATTAGGAGCTGAGCCTAAGAAGCGAGAGCGAAGCACGGCCGCCTGCGTTTCTTCCTTCTTTCCTTCTTTCCTTCTTTCGCTTCCTTATACTTTCTTACTATCCTTCTCTATTTTTCTTTCTTTCTTTCTTTCTTTATTTATTTTCTTCTTTCATCCCCTTTCTACTCTTGCTACGCTAGGCGAAAGGAAATAGGCGGGAAATTTCATCCAAAGAAAAGCTACCCGAGGAGCTCGCGCGGCTCTGCCCGTAAAAGGCTGGTTGCGACTTATAACCAGCTAGGTAATCTAATATATTCAGTGTTGCCGTAACATCGGATGATAATAAAAAAATCCCTGACGTGGGCCGAAACCAGGCACTGGGCTGGTTGGCTATAAGCTCAGCCGAGGCAGGTCGTCGAGAGGTCGCCGAAATGCAAATATGAACGGCTCTCTCTCTCTCTCTTTCTCTCTTTTTCTCTCTTTCTCTCTTTCTCCCTGTCTATCGCGAATATACCCCTACAAGAGGGGTAGAATAAAAAAAAAAAACGAGAAAAAAAAAAAAAAAAAAAATGAGGTACCTACTGGCGAAATGGGGTTACGGTCTGACGCTTCAGGGCGCGAAGACTGCTTATGGAAAATATACGCGGCTATGTTTCCATAGCCCAGTGCTATATGAGGCGCCATGAGAAGGCTAACCGCGTGGGGTACAGCTACCTACTTTCTATGGAAAAATCTCAAAGATTAAATTCATTCTTTATTTTTTCTTTTTTTTTTTTTTTTTTTTTTTTTTTTATCCCTCGCTATTCGACTGCGGCTTAAGAATACGCAGGGAAATGAGAAGAAGAAGAAGAAAAAATATTAAAAAGAAAAAATGGAATACATACAAATATTCAATCGGATGTGTTAATTTTTATTTCAATTCGTTCAGAATTTCTAGAGAAAATTTACATTAGCATTTTATTTAAAATTTTTGTTATTTTTGTTATTTTTATTGGGTATGAGACAGGCTGCAAGTTGTGATCGTGTGGTGTGAGAGAACGAGTGATAGGTTGAATCTCCGGAGAACGTAAAATAAAGGAGTTTACTTTTTCAATCTAGGGTCGACGTGTCTGGATCCAGGTTAGTTTCTACTTCGTTCTTTTCCCCTCAGAGAGAGGCAAAGACAAATCGCACTAAACTCCCTACCTACATACATGAAGTGAAGTATACAGGTACTACTAGTTTCCGCTCGAAGAACCATGAGCTCCAGTTCTTGAGCACAATCAGTTTTTCAATCTCGATCGTTCGATATGAAGATCGATATTATCGCCCTTATACTATACGTTTTATCCGATCCCATCCCATCCCATCGCATTGCATCGTATATATATATATATATATATGGCGCATTCGTACAATGATTTTCTAACACCCGCAGGCCCTCGCCATCACAACGTATAGTATATACTTTTCCCCTTTTTATACCTGAGAGCGAAAAATTCAATTGACTTCAATTTATCCAACGTACTTTCCCGATCGTAACGCTAAGTCCAATCGCAGAAATCCAGAAAACCTGCAGGTTCTTACAATAAATTCAATTCTTGCGACTGCAGATCACGGAGACGTCCTCTCTCTCTTTCTCTCTCTTTCCATAAATCGTCAACTACAATTTGAATCCTTTTTAAAAACGTGATTGAAAAACAAAAAAATCAAATTGTCTTTACCAAAAGTTTGAAAATTATTTTGCATCTTTTTATTTTATTTTTTTTTTTCAATTTTTTTAAAAGAGTTTCGACGCTTCTATACTTTACCCGGGAGGGGTTATTCTATCTGGATTATTCCTAGACTAGGATATTTTCTCGCGAAACGGGAATTCTGGTCCTGAAACGTCTTCGAAAAGGTCGTAGCTACGGCGTGTTACACATCGTTGAAAGTGGTAGTTTCGAAAGAAGGGTCGATATCTATCTGGAAATCTGTGCTGGTGAAGAAAAAACAGAAAAAAACAGAAAAAAACAGAAAAAAAAAAAAAAAGAAAAATTCTCTCTTAGATTTGGATAACATAGAAAACTTTCCTAGATACATTATTATACATACCCTACGTGCATCGAGTATTGAGTTTTGTTTTCGCACTTTTGAAAATCCTCTCTTAAACAAACTAGACATAGCTATCTACATTTTTCTCTGTATCTATAACCCAACGCCGGCATATCGCATACCTTACCTTCGCCGAAGCTTTCAATGCTTTTCCCATTTTTCCCATCTTGAATTTCTCCGGTCCGGATACGAGGCCATATAACATGACAAAAGGGATATTTCCGATCCCCCAAAGAACGCTTTGGATACTTAGGACTCGGTCGGAAATTTGGGAATTATTATTCGGGACGTTTTCTCTACTTTATTTGTCTTTTAAATTATCCTACGATAAACCAAATGACAATGAATATATTTTTCATACATTCTCTTCTCTCTCTTTCTTTTTCTTTTCTCGCTCTGTATAGTTTCTGCGGAATATATTATCTTATCTCGATACCTACCTTATACCAACCATAGAAGCTGATCCTTATACCCTGCAGAAGAGAAATATGGACGATATGTATTTATACAGCTGCACGGAACGCGGCCTCGTACTTTACGTGAAATGTCCTCGGGCACTAGCCAACAATTCTTTCGTAATGTCCTCGACAATTCATCCCCGCGTGCCCGGAACGACCAGGACCAGGGGGGTTGGTTTCCATCGTATATATACTTTACTGCGGGTGTTGCACAAATCTTGCTTCGCATCCCTCTTGTAACCTGAATTACGAAATATATGAATTTCGTAACTTTATTATGCTTCTCTTTCGATTACTTCTTTCTTCTTCTTATTCTTATTCTTATTCTTCTTACGTTTCATGATTATTTTATTATCCACGAATTGACATTTTTTTATCGTTAAAATTCGCTAATAATAATCACGCGTGTAGGTATTATATAAATAATTTGGAATTTGAACACCTAGTGGTATACATATCATCATATTATTATTTATACCTGCAAGTATAAAATAGAAAGTAGTTGCGCAGTTAGCTGAAGTTATATTAACTGATGCGAGAAATCGTCCTGCAGGGGACTCGAGAGGGTGAAAAAGTGGTGAATACTGTGTGGCGAGGGTACCGAAGCACGTAATATTCAAGCCAGCAAGCGTTAAGTGTACCGCTTGCACGCGGAGGTTACGCTAAATGAATATTAATACCGTGCAAAGAAGGAGTTCCTGCTGCAGTCTGCAACAGAACTAACAATCTTCTGGTTTACGGGGGGATGGTGGACGCGGAGGAGAAAAACGTCCGCTATTTTTTTTTTTTTTTTTTTTTTTGTTTTATTTTTTGTGTTTTTATTCACTTTAATTAACAGCCAGCCCTCTGGTCTTACTTCCTTCAACAAATAAACATCAAATTTTAGCTCTCAAACAAACAAACGAACGAAAATAAGCTTCGTGGAGTTTTCTTTCTTTCTTTCTTTCCGTTTTTTATTTTTATTTTTTTCTTAAACTGAGAAGAATCCAACTAAGACGAAAGTCTATGCGATAAACTCGCTTCGAATTGAGTAACAATTATGGGGTTGGGAGGTTTTTGTTGGCAGTAAACTTCCCCGCGAAGATTAGGCAAGCATCGTGTTTTTGGCAACATTTTACCACGTAAAATGTGGGGGATGGGGGGGGCTAAGGGTATGGCGGACCAAGTGGGTCCCTAACTTTGTAGGCGGCAAATCGAGAAAACTTTTCAAATAATCAGCATTATTCATGGCTTCGCGCTACACGGAGGCCTTTGGGGTCACCTGAAGAAGCTCAAAACCCTGGACAGAAGAGTAGAGAGGAAAAGACGGGGGACTTACTTAACAACCGACTCCCTTCTCGCTCATTTTATTCTACAGATTCTTTAGGCTATCCGAAAAAGTTCGGAAAAAAACCACCGTTAGGATTTATGATACAAACATTCTCTTCTCTTTTCTTCCCTTCTTCTTCTCTTATCTTCTCTTCTCTTCGCTCCTATTCCTTTCTCTTATCTTATCTTAACGACAAAGCTCGTTAAAATTTATCTCGAATCCCCATTCCGCCTCCTATACCAAATTTTCTCCGACTAAACTTAACAGCTAGGGTAAATTATTCGATCGATATGTATCGCTGCAGCTTTTTGTGCCACAATTCACAATTCACAATTTATAATTTACAATTTTAATCACATCCGCTGCAGAGACAGCGACGTATGGCACATCAAGGATTGAACGAAAAATTAAAAAAAAAAAAACGATCTTAATTCATCCCCTAGAAGATCGCGACCCTGTTCAATTTTTTTTCATTTACTTTTTCTTCATCTGAGGTAAAGCGAGATTAGGTATAAGGAGATAAGGGTATAGGGTATAAGAACTGAAAGGTGGGATTAAAGGAGTGAAATGCAAGATGAGATAATGCGAAATTCGTGATGGTAAGGTGAGGTGAATCTCGTTTCGTTTCGTTTCGTTTCGTTTCGTTGGCATGGCATGGGCTTGGCATCGCATATCTTGAACATTCTAAATTCATGGTGACTGTGCGGAGTGCGGGCGTATGTTCAGTGAAGATTGGACAGACTCAATATCATATGTTCTGGTCTAGCGGTGCTGCACTGCTATGAATATTTTAAAAACCAACCATACATACACACACACACCATGGCCATACACAGCCCCTCCAAAGCAATATTTACATCTCACTATATTTCTCCGCCGTTTTACTCAAGTCGGAGGGCTTTTCCTGATATGACTGAAAACCATTTTCTCTCTTCTCATTTTCGGTCTTTTCTTTTCTTTTCTTTTCTTTTTTATTTTCTTCGTAACAAGAAGAAAACCTATATAAGAAATAAAAATTCACTGCACTGTCTGAAAATACGGAGAGGGAGAAGTTTTATTAACACTTAACTACCCGGGTGCTGGCGATCTCCGACGCGCTTGTTAATATCATTTATCTAGTTTTAATTACCAGCCCCTATAGCTTGAGCGAAAACTTTTTATTAGATAATTATTCCACACCATTCCTGGTCCTAGAGACTAGAGACTGGAAACTGGAAAGTGGAAAGTGGAAGCTGGAAGCTGGAGGAGAAGAACCATAGTAGGAAGTAAAAGTCTCCTCGACTAGTCCTCGTCGAGGAAAACCTCGAGTTAACGGGGTCGTTGTTTAAGAACGGACCCTGTAAACTCGTTTTGTACCCCGGTTTTAACTATTTGAGCGTTTTGCCTCGCACCCCCGGTAGGTACATGTGTATACCTATAACTATATACTTACTCTTATCCCCCCCGTTCCACTTTTTCGCAAACAACAACCACCGGCGAACTTTAAATTGGCAGAGCCTTCGCGTTTAAGAGTGTTAATATCATTCGCGAATTTCGTACCAGTCACCGTCCCCATTCCCGTGTCCTTTTCCCTCCCGTACCTGCTGTTATACATTTCTGGTTATAAAACGCACCTATACGTGTTTTGCCACAAAATCCCAGCTATTCTATATTATATACCTATATACCTATATATATATATATATATACACGGAAACTATTCGTCAAGTTAATATTTTTCTTAGATTTATTATTTCGCTATCAATATTCTCGCTGCGGGTATATAAATCGTTGTTAATAATTTTCTTTTTTTTTTTTTTTTTCGTTTTATCTATAAAACGTTTTCTCTTTCGTAATTCTTCTACAATATTCAACATTGAGAACATTATGACTTCAATAAGCTATCTGCAAAATTCGGGATAACGTTTACAGGTATTACTATTATTTTAATATCTTGAATAAAACGAAATAAAAAACTTGTACCTCTTCGAGAAACGAGAGAGAGAGAGAAGAAGAAAAAAGATCTTCCCCGGTCAAAAGATACCTACTCAGTTCTGTAGTGGGTATAAAAATATTTTTCTTCTTCTCTTAGCTTCTTTTCATTTTTCTCTTTTTTTCTTTTACTTTTTCTTTTTTTTTTTTTTTTTATCGACGACCAGAAACTCTGCGAGTGCCGGGTAGTGATTGAAGAATACTTCCTGCGCGTGTAGAAGAGAAGAAAAGAAAGCAAAAGAAAAAAAAAAAAAAAAGAAAAGAGTAAAAAGAATGAAATAAATTTAAAAAAAAAAACTTCCCCCCCCCCCCCCCCCCCCCCCCCAAAGATAAAAAATCCCGCCTATAACATATCAAACCCGTCAGACTTTTATTCTTTTATTATTTCAGATATTTTGAAATCGATTTTTAAAAATCAACATATTTTATAGTATATGTATTTTTACATATATAGGTTTACTTGAAAATTTCTAGACAATTATATAGCTTTCAAATAGAAGGTAATAAAATAAAATAAAATAAAATAAAAGAACGGTATATCTTACGATTTAACCATGATACCTTCTTTAGTATTATAGTATACCTATATATATATATATATATACCTGAATAATAAATTGCTTTGAAAATCTTCGATTAAATTATACTTTTAGAATACACAGATACCTTAACGGATTACACGCGCTTTTCTAGGAAGCTTCACGAGTCTCAAGATTTAGTAGCTCGGTCATCTGATTTAAAAGTAATTATAGTCACTTTATTTATGTTCCCGTTACGGGGGGTAGGTAGGTAGGTATCGGGTTTAGTGAGCTCTTTCTCGGCTCCGTTTCTCTTGGATTTAGAGCTTGCAATTAACAGATAAAATCTGTCGCCATTTTTCTTTTATCTCACACCGCGTTATATATATATATACGCTAGTAAGCTAAAAACCAACCAACCCGCAAGCGGCTTTCTAGCCATATATATATACATATATATATAGTTTCTAGACGTGTAATACGTGTCTGCAAGTTGCATAATATTTATTATGGGGGTTGGTTAATTTTTTTTTTTTTTTTCCTTCATTTAAACCGCCTATAAAAATAAATCATTCCCACCATCCCCTTATATACTTTATTATATCTAGCGGAGTAAGATAGCTAGTTTTTATTATAAATAAATTTGAGAAAAAAAAAAAAAAAATCTGAATACTGGGAAAACGAATATTGATAATAGTACCCATAATAATAAAAATAATAATAATAATAGTGTTACAAATCCATGATTTAATATAAAAACTCTTATCCTTTTATATATTCGCGATAGCTGTTGCCGAATTTCTGTAGGTATATATATAGTAACGTATGTAGGTACTATACGCACGCAGTATAAATGCGATTTTTCGGTTGGAGAAGCGGAAAAATTATACGTCACAAAGTGACAAAAGAACGAAACAATTTTTCCACTCGTAAACTCGTGAGCCTCTCTTTCTCTCTCTCTCTCTCTCTCTCGTTCTCTCTCATATCCAAAGATTTCATCTTTCACATTCCCCCGCGGTACTCATCTCGTTTCTCTCGTTTCTCTCGTTTCTCTCGCTCTCTTTCTCTTTCTCTCTGATATTTTTCATGCAGCAGAATTTTTCTCCAAATATTCTTCTCGCAATGCTCGGAATAAAATACTAGGTCCAAAACCATGTACCTACCTACCTACCTACCTACCTACCTACCTTATACCTGCCGCTACATACATATACGTGCTCGAATTTCAAGTCCTTTCAGAGATGCTCGAATTTTAAACCCGCTCGTGCTTGACGTCCGACTATTCAACGGCTGACGCACACGGGACGCTACTACTACATTATATCGTCTGAACTATACGGGGCTCCCGCTACTTCGGCCGTCCGACATATCGCTGACTCGCACTACTGTGCTCACGGATTTCACTCTTTCAAGTCCTATAGGATATCGATAAATAAATTCAAGCAATACAGATTTTGACATTTTTTTTTTTCTTCAATAAATTTAGTGAAAAAAAAAAAAAAAAAAAAAACTACAGACTGCAGTTTACCATGAGAAAAATGTTCTTTTTATTATTTTTTCTTTTTTTTTTTTCTTTTTCCTCTCTCTCTCTCTCTCTCTCTCTCTCTCTCTCTCTCTCTCTCTCTCTCTCTCTCTCTCTCTCTCTCTCTCTCTCTCATTTCCCATATTACGACAAGTTTATTATATTTTTATTGTCTACGGTTTTTATTTTTATTTTTATTTTTATTTTTATTTTTTTGTATGGTTAGTCGTAGTTCATTTTTATCTTGTTTCGTCTCATTTACGGTATACAGTATATATATATATATATATATATATATATATATATATATAGGTATCATTACTCTACCTTTTCTTTATCTCGTTAATGATTCGTCGGGGTAGGTCAAAGAGAAACAATTGCGTTTTTTTTTTTTTTTTTTTTTTGGCAACGTTTTCTTTATTCTTTTCTTTATTCTCATCTTATCCGTTTAACATCGTATATATTCGACTGTATATATCCAACTGCGGTTTAGATTATTCTCTTCACCGAGCTATTGCGATCCTATATATAAGCGACAAAATATAAGAAGAAAAAATATCTTCATTAAAATTCTCGCATTTATCATTTGACAACAATTTTAATTTTTCTTTCCTAATATATATTTTCGATATATATATATATATATATATATATATATATATATACTAGAACGAAGTAGACCAAGGGATAATTTTCTTTCGTAAATAATAATAATAATAATAACAATAAAATCACTCTAGTTTTTTTTTTTTTTTTTTTTTTTCTAATCTTTTTCGTTTTTTTATTTTTATTCAATTCAGAGGATATGAAATATTCCGTACAACGGTTATGATCAATTTGAATAATGTATGGTTTTTAGGTATGTAGTACCTATATCAAGGGAATATTTAATCCCGCTCTATATATTCAAAACTAAATTCAACAGAACGAACGCTGTTTAATATTATTATTATTATTGTCATTTTCTCGCGTTGTACAACACGTTTGACGTTTTTACTCGGCAAATAATGATGAATCGATATTATATATAAAAAAATAAAAAATAAAAAAAGAAGTAGTTTCTTGTTTCTTTTTTTTTTT
This sequence comes from Tenthredo mesomela, assembly GCA_943736025.1. Lineage (NCBI taxonomy): Eukaryota > Metazoa > Arthropoda > Insecta > Hymenoptera > Tenthredinidae > Tenthredo > Tenthredo mesomela. The sequence goes on along the minus strand of OX031020.1, from coordinate 2,024,453 downwards.
TTTTTTTTTTTTTTTGCGGGTTTTTTTTTCCATGTCGCAGCAATGAAATATACATCGACTATAGCTCTAGCCTGGCGATAGGTCGAAAAACTGGTCGTATATTCATTTTACAAGAAAAAAAAACACATTTGAAACAAAAAGAAAAAGAATCATTAGTCATTTTTTACTCTCCGAATACAAAAAATACCATATTCTATATATTACATAATATAGTAGGTATAGAGATTTAGATACTATACATAGTTTTCCTTCGACGATTTTCCTCCTGTGCACCCTTAACACTTCTTCGCTCGTTGGATAAATATTTGAAACATTTCAACGTTCAAAGGAGGTGTCCGAACGATCGTGAAGGGTGCAATAAAAATGCGTGAAAAATAAAATAAAAAAAAATAAAAAAACAAAAAAAAAAAAATAAAAAAATAAAAAAACAGAAAAAAGGAAACACGGACTCTCCCGCAGTTTTCCATTTGTTCAAGTGGCTGGCACGTCGAGGAGGAACTCGAAGTGCGATGGTATAGCCTTGCGCCTGCCCTGGTCTGGTCTGGTCTGGCTTGGCCGCACGCGCCCCGTCTCAATTAACGCCGTACTTAATTGAAATCGAACAATAAATTTCCACGGAACTGTTAGCTAGGCAGAGGTAGAGGTAAGGGTAAGAGTAGATAGGGGTAGGAGTATACGAGTAGATAGGTAGGTAGTACTAACGCTGGATTGGGAATGAAGTCCATCCCGATAATCACCCGCTGACATCGCTTCGCGTAATACCGAATCGCAAGGATTCAGATATTTTAAAGCACTCATTCCCTCCGCCTGATTCGTATACGAATCTACACCGAGTGGTCCATACGAATCCTAATGATCCCCCCCCCCCCCCCCCCCCCGGCCCCTCCAGACTCTCGTTCTAAAAGATAATGCCTTTTCCTATCTCTCTCTCTCTCTCTTTCTCTTTCTCCCATTTTCTCTTTTTCTCGTTCTCTCGCCTACCCTCGAACCGCATTCAGCCCCTAAAATTTCCATACGAATACGAATACCAAAGAAGAACGCCTCTTTCTCTTTTTCCCTTTCTTTTTATTACCTTTTCTTTTCTTTTTTTTTCTCTCTCTCTCTCTTTTTTCTTTTTTTACGTTCGCTTTCACTCCCTCATTCTGCAGTTTAGAAGATCGTTGAATATTTCTTATTTTTCTTTTATTTTTTTATTTTTTTTTTTTTCTCCTTTTTAAGTAAAACACGTGATTCGATGTATACGAGAATCTATCGAGGTATGGAAAATTTGAACGAATAAATGAAAAAAAAAAAAAAAAAAAAAAAAATCGTACCTACTTTACGATTTTCTAATAATTAACTATACCTACCTACCCAAACGGTTGATTTCTTTTAATTTTCCACTCTCCTATATCCAATATTATGCGGTTAAATACTTCAAAGCGTTTCTCCACCGACCCTTCTTCGATCGAATAACAGAAAGGGGATGAGCTTAAAGCAGACGTACCTTTATATAGATTAAGACCGGAAATAAGAATTTTTCAATAATTTTTTTTTTTTTTTTTTTTTTCAACTATTTTAAACGGTCTTCCACAACAATTTTATTCACCCTTACACAATGTGAATGTTCAAGTCGTTTATATGATTCCTATAGAATTATCGCACACCCTTGAATGGATCGTAAATTCGTACCGAAGGAATGCAAATTTGAAAGACAAAAAAAAAAAAAGGAAAAAATGCACAAAAAAAAAAAAAACTATATTCAAGCACGGCTGAGTATAACTGCTATGAAAATGGTCCTGCTGCTCCGCAGGATCTCATCTCCTCTTCTCTGATATCGAGTTTAGATTTGCCTAATCGAGACCCTATACTAGTCATTCAACTCCAGTACTAGGGTAGGGTAACCCGCGACGAAGACTGGATTCTGAATTGCGGCTGAAGGGCCGAACCCGTAACGGAAAATTACCTTCCATCCTAATCTAATATATGTATATAGGTATAGTATATATATACCCCATATATATAGTCGAGAATGATTTATTTCTATTCCCCTAAATCCGGATCCTATATACCATATATATATTATATATATATATATATATATATATATATATATATATATATATATATATATATGAAGAGCGAGAATTTATTGACCTAGCTGTATGTAATTTTGTGTAAAAAGATGGTAGCGCGAAAGGGTATTTTTTTTTTCTTCTCTCCTTTCTCTAACTAACTGGAAATGAAATTTTTATCGAAAAAAAAAAGCGGTTGAAGAAGGATTTTTTTTTTTTTACCAGTAGAGCGAATTTTCGAGAAATTATCATAGTCCGAAATCAATTTATTTCGTAACCAAAGTTCATTTCACATTAAAATATTTTTCTATTTCAAAATAATGTGTCGTAAGGATTTTAGAGCACCGTTGGACCGATTCAGGTCATATTGGATTAATTTTCTTCAGAAAACAAATCCTCGTCATGTGAATGTAAGAATTTTTCAAAATAAAAAATTACGTCATAAGTTATGATCAATTTACCAAATTTGCAAAAATTATTATCACTCATTTCTTAAATAACTTGGCCAAAATGAAAAAATTTCAAAATTCCTACATTCACATGATGAGGATTTGTTTTCTGAAGAAAATTAATCCAAGATGACCTGAATCAGTCCAACGGTACTCTGAAATCCTTACGACACATGATTTTAAAAACGAAAAATATTTTAATGTGAAACGAACTTTGGTTGTGAAATAAATTGATTTCGGACTATGATAATTTCTCGAAAAGTTGCTGTACTGGTTCCCTTAATACACACAGAATAAAAGAGAATAATTCTTACTATATAGAACCTAGGTCAGGATGTTGTTGCGTTCGGTCAGGTTAAAAGCAAAGGATAACGTTTCATTAAACGCGGTAAGATATGGACCGGCAGTAAATCCGTCGCACACGGTAAGTATAACAATGAAAAGCGAGACAAATGTGCTCGAAAGATAATTAAAACATCTCTCCGTAGCTATATACCTACCCGGGTGCACTCTCTGGGTATACGCGAACCCCTCGTATACCTAACTTCTTTCTTTAGTTCTTCTCTCGCACCTCCACGGGCGTTACCGCACAATTCTTATTACTATACCACCACGGTGTGCCCGTGGTTCTACACCCGCAGCGCAAGCTGCTGCTAGGTGCTCAGACTACGTCTTAAAAATAAAATTCGAAAATGAAAAACCAGGATTAAAATTATGAAGAAAATAATGAAACGAAAGAGAATAATTACGTTCCAACTTTTTTTCAACATTTTCTTCTGTTTTTTTTTTTTTTTTTTTTAACACAAAAATCACTCCAACTCTTCGGCACTCCATAGTATCCGAAAAATAGATCGAAATCTGATTGATGAGAAGCTCGTAGAATTATATATTAAAAACGACGAGATAAAAAAATTCAATTTTTTTTTTACTGCTAATCCACATTCACTAACATACCGGATAATATTTTCATGTGTTACATGAACTTCGGTATAATGAGAAAATATATGTGTTATTTTTCTTTCGTCTTGTACTGATGATGTGTGATTAACAAATTGACAAATTTAGGTCAATTAGTAAACGTCTGTGTGAATATGGTATATAATATGTACTATAATGTCCTATATAACTTGTTAGCTTTTCGAAACGACAACAAAATTTTCGTGGTATATAGTAGTAATATAGGTATAGAGAATGGGGTTTTGGTCGATAGAGATTTTACACACCTGTGACCATAGTTGATCGCGTTTCGCTAGATACGAGAGCTCTAAACGCCAGAATTTACTCTTGCTGACCAGAAACGCAATTATCAGACGGGGACACGATGCATGTAGAGTATACTATATAACTATTTTCGATAGTAGGTATACAACGCGTTCGGTACATTCGTTACGATACTTTATATATATATATATATAACCGATATTGTATATATCCTATACATATACGATAATTATTATTTATTAGTAGTTATGTAGCCGCGTATATATACCCAGGTATCTACGTACATACGTAGGTGTATTTATTTACATATATATATAGGTAAAACATTCGCTTTATTCAATATGAATTTATACACGTCCCATATCTTCGTGTCGCGAATTAGATTCGCATAGGTTTTCAAAATGATAAACATCAATTACCAAATGTTGTACATAGTGCTGCAGTTATATTAGACACCTGCACCAGACAATCGTAAATTACCGAGTTATAGAATAAATGTTAACTCCAAACGCATAAATTTTAACCTTTTCAAGAGCTCGGGCAGCTACAGGATTAACGCTGCATACAGGACTGCTTTTGAATAGTACAGGATTTTTATTAATCGCTTTTCGCTGCTATACATGACCATTTTTTTTTTTTTTTTTTTTTTTATTTATTCTATTTTATTTTTGTTTTATTTATTTTTTTTTTTCTCCTGTTTTAGTTTCATTTTTATTCGGTTTTTGATTTATTTATTTATTTTTATTTTTATTTTTTTGTCAACCAGAGTTTTCAGATCCGGGATTACCATTTATATAATAGTTTCTTTTTTTTTTTTCTTCTTTCGATGCAAAATTTCACGATCGTACAGAGTTCTGGTCGCGCAGAGCAATAAATCGAGTGTAGTCGTCGAGCAGCTGTGTCGTAAAGGAGAAACAATGTTGCGAATTATGTCCAGATTTTAAGGGTAGGTACAGGTAACGGTATACATATAGGTACTACGGGAAATAAACGCCTCGTATGTAAATCTGCATATTTAAATTAGACTCTCTCTATATTATAGTATAATATATATACGATCAAATTTTTATTTTTTATTTATTTATTTATTTTTTTTTTTTTTCAGAGTGTCGTAAATCAAAATTGGGTCCCGAGTATGAAATGTATTTTTCTACCGTTTGTAACGCAATCTCGTTTGAAAATAGTCTCATCAAAATAAAAACAAAAAAAAAAAAAAAAAATTGTAATTTGAAAGAAAGAAAAAAAAAAAAAAAAAAGAAGAGCTTCTATATTTCGGTTCTGAAAAAAAAATATCGCAGAATTTGAATATCGTTATTTTCATGGAATAAAATTTCTACAGTTACATTAATTCCTTTCTCGAAACCTCTGAGTTACATATACCTACCATCGTTATTATCTCAAAACTCGGTTATAACAGTAATCTGAACTTTATGATATAGCTAATCGAAGCGAATTATTGCAGTCTTGCGGTTTTAGGGGGTTTAGAAACTAGAATCGGTGGTCTGTAATCATCTAGCAGTTTAATTTCGTATATATAATTTCTGCGTTTAATGTTTGGAGATATAATTCGTGTATACCTACTCATGTTGGATATATTATACCTCTGGGTGTTATATCTCGTTGATGAAAGTTGCCAGTTTCATCCTGCGATGCTCGCTCGCTCGCTCAGGTTTAGGAGCCAAAAGTAAAGTTCCGCACAGAAGATGGTGGGCGGGAAAGAGAAGAGAACGTTAAGGGTTTCTGCTATGGGGGGATGGATGGATGGATGGATGCAGAGAAAACTGAGGCTTTGGATTTAGTTGGAAGTCTGTCGCCCTGTGCTGGCTGCTGCAGAGAAGCAAGCGAGAGACGCGAGAAAGATAGAGAAAGATCCTCTAAGCGACTGCTACGTAATATTAATATGTCCTTGGCGACGTGCGGCCAGGACAATGGAGGAGATTGCGTTGAATGCGGTAATCAGAGGGCAGACTGCGCCTTGGGGGAATTTACTCGCCTCTACCCCATACAGAGTCCAGTAGCTATTCCTTACTTCGCCTTGCGCACTTTACCTTCTATACCACTTCTTTATAAACCCGACCCATATCCTGCACCTCCATGGTTGCACTTTGTCCCACTTATAAATCCCTGTGCAAATTTCAAACGAACTAATATTTTACTTAAAATGAAGAAATATTTATTGTAGTTAAATCTGAATTTTTCTTACTACAATTTCTTAATAAAGATGTTGAGAAGCCCTCTCAGAAATGTCATCCCTTTCGTCGTCGTTATACTGTTTCGCGGATGTACTACGGCGTGCGGTGTGGGACGTGTATAGTAACGAGTCGGGAGTTCCCTGGGGAGCAGTTGACGCCCCTAGGGAAAACGAGAGAGAAAGAGAGCGAGAAGGGAACCGGGAATAAGGTAGGGGGTGTGGGAGAGGCCCTAGGCTTTATTGCAGCAATAAGAGTTATCGCTGCGCGATAACTACCCCCATAACTTTACGTACCATGAATACATTCGCCCACCCTTAAAACCTCGAACCTAGCAGCTACTGCGCTAGTAGGTAGGTAGGTACCGCGTTTCACTCACTATCTCGAGGGTAGGTACCTACCCCCGTATAAGATAGTTTGGATTGCAGTTTGCATTGTGTAAACTGAAGATATGTCATATGAATTTTATTTTTCTCTTCTTCTATCGTTCAAAAATTTCAACATTTTTCGTCTCCTTTTTTCCCCTATTTCAAATTTCATCCCCCATTCCCTGCATCGAAATCTGCTGTACGCAACGAGGTCTGTCTATGTACGTAGTGGCTAGTTTGATTTTAGGATAGCCCTACGATATATAATGGGAAGTTTGTCCACTGGTATACACACATCTCTATATATCCTCTCGGTTGGTTTTGGTCACCCTGGTGTCCAACCCTGAAATTGTGTATAGATGTAGGCTAGTTTGACGCGTCGTAACGTCACTCACACGTTAATCGCCGTTTAATCCTCTACAAATTTGCTCACGTGAACCGATCGACGCCTATATACTATATATACGTTATACACTAGGTATATCTATACCGTGCTATAAATTTATATATGTACAAAATAAAACCCGTTGCAAAAGCTACCCCAATATTTAATATTAAAAGATTGATTGATAAAAAAAATAATACCTTCGTTATCATTTTTCACAATTTTTTTTATTTTTACTGTTTTTGCTTTTCTGTTTCAGGTGAGTTTTGAAAAACTACTTATTCTTCATTTTATCAGTTCTTTGACAACTGGGTAAAATTTGATCTGCATATGGGGTGAGTAGAAGATAAAAAAAAAAAAAAAAAAAAGATCTACATCGTATAAATTTTTCGCGCTTAAAAATAACCCGCTCGTACCTATACCGAATGGTATAATGAAAAAAAAATATTACGATTCTCATTTTATGGTATATGATTTGATTTAGTTTAGTTTAGTTTAGTTTAAGTTCAGTTTAGTTTAGTCTAGTTCAGTTTAATCGATATCGCAAGTCGTCTTTAGTACCTGAATATATACCTACCTTATACCTCCCGCTACTCTCGTTCGTTCGCTATTCTGGGAGCTATTGATAAAACTTTCGGCCACCCTTGTACACCGAGTTGCGAGTCTTCGAAGATGGCCTTGGGGTGCCGGGTTAGACTGCGTATATAGTGGTTTTGAGTAAAATTATATAAAAACCTGCACCCCTTCCCCCCACCCAATCAATCCCAGGAAAACGGAATAAAAAAATTGCATATAATTGTTCCAAAATTTATATCGCGACGATTCGAGGTTCGCGAATCGAGTCTCCAAATTCCGCGTATATAAAATTCGTCAAAGAATATAAATATCAGTTGATCGGAATTTAATTTTTTTTACAAATAATTTTACGAAAATTTTCCATTCAATTAAATTTGTCGATCAATCGAGATGAGAAAAAGGGGACCAGATTTTGGCAATAATATTAGAAAAAAAAAAAAAGAAAAAAATTAAAATTGACGGCTATTTTGCAAAGTTTGCAAAACTTTTTTTCAACCCTATTTTTTTTTTTACATACATACAGGTGTGACTAGAATTTCTTTATATTAAATATATATATATGGGCTCTTATGGCTGTAGTACGGGGTTTCGAGACCAGGGCCAGAGACATGAACGAGGAGGGTGCGGCGCCCGCCCAGGGGTAGAGAGATTCACGAATGTAAGAGAGAGGAGAAATAGGGGTAGGTGGCGAGGCGGCGGAGTGGCCCGGCCCGCGAAGGAAAGAGGAGAGAGAAAGAGAGAGAGAGAGAGAGTAGAGAGAGAAAGAGAAAGAGCGAGAGGAAGGGAAAGAGAAGCAAGGATAGAAGATAGGGATCGTTGAGGGTGAAAGAGAGAGAGATATAGAGAGAGGGAGAGTGGTTGGTGCATTATTGATCCCAGTGTGTGCGGACTGGGCAAAAAGAGGAGCCTTCGGCTGGGAGAGAGCGCGATTCTGGTATAGCGGCCCGCGGGTGAGTCCGACGACCGTGAGCCCAGACAGATAGGCATTAGAAACGCGTGTTCCGGAACCGTGCCAATGAAGCAAGCCGACCTCGATAGACGGAAGAGCAGAATTTTCACCTTTGACGAGAGATCGCGAGAAAAGAAACGGGGGAGAGACAAGAAAGAAGAAGAAAAAAAAAAAAACAACCCCTAAAAAAAAACAACCCCAAAAAAAAAAAAAAAAAAAAAAAAAAACTAGTAAAAACAATCGGAGAAATAGAGATTTTTTTACGGAAACAAGAAACTCCGCGGAAAAGAGAAGAACTCTTTTCCTCTCTCTCTCTCTCTCTCTCTCTCTCTCTCTCTTTCTCTCGCTCTTTCTTTATGTTATAGTTGGTATATATACGTAACCGAGTTTCTCCTAATTTTACCCTTTGTTAATTCATCCAACCCACCCACGAACGGCTATTCATTTATCACTACCTGCTTATTGACGGCATTCACACCCTATTTATCAAGTATTTATATATCGAGTATCGATTCAGCTGTGAGCTGTATATAGGTATAGGGGGAATATAGACAACGTGGTGCGAATTTTTTATGCCGAAAGGAATAATAATAATAATAATAATAATAATAATGAAAAAATAGGAAAGAGTATAAACTATCGCATAATATGGGATATTCTCGCTTATCCGGGACACTTTTCTATGCGCTTATCGGGCCCCCGATTTTTTTTTTTTTTTTTTGCAACGAGAGATTTCAGTTCTTGGCCAACCCCCAAAAACAAATCTATACCTATAGTCATACGACTTTCGATATCAAATGCGGTTTAGAATTTATTTGATTTGCAAAATATGAAGAAAAAAAAAAAAATTATAGTTTTTCAGCGGATCGAACGATCGTCAGACGGTATCTTCGGATTTGGGGATCCGAAGCATCTGTTTTTTAACCGCAGTGCTTTCACGCCGCGTCGTGAGACTAAAAATTTGCGAACAAAAAAAAATATTTTTCAATCGCGAATTTTTCAAGGCATTTTTTCATTGATTTTTTTTTTTTTTTTTTTTTTTTATTCATTTTTATGTCAGCGTGTATGACTCTAGATTTGTTTTTGGGGGTCGGCCAAAAACTGAAATCTCTCATTGCACCGCAATATCGGGGTAACCATGCGCAGAAAAGTGTACCGGATGAACGAGAATAGCTAAATAATAAAATCCCATAATAAAATTAATTTTTCTCTACTGTCTATCATTTATAATTACAATTGTTTATATTCTTTTTTTTATTTTTATTTTTTTTAATTTTTTTTTCTTCGTGATCGGAGGGAAAAAGAGGAGAGAAGTAATGGGGTTGAATATATTATAATCGTTTCTGAACCAGTTATGAAATTTTATGCACATTTAAACACCATTCCGTATATTCCGTATAAACGCGCTCGCTCGAGGTCTCTAGAAATCCAAGAATAGGAGAATGGAATTCCCAGACAGACGTAGATAATATTCGTGAAGGCTCCGCTAATTAAATTCATTAAATAATTAGCACCGGAACAATAGAGATTTACAACTCACCGCGTTGCGAATTCATTCGAGTGTGTTCCTTCCTTCCTTCCTTCCAGTACCGACATCTGCTATTACCATCTATACCTCCGTCTAATTTATACTCGACGAATCTATATATTCGATTTCATTCAGATCTCATATCTGTCTATTTTTTCTTCTTCCTATTTTTTGTCAAACAAGATCCTCATCCCCTTCGAATTAATTTTCTTTGAACTTAAAAAAACCAAAAAAAAAAAAAAAAAAAAAAAAAAGAAAAGAAAGAAACGATTGAGAAATAGAAAAGCAGGAAAAGTGAAACGAGTTTAAAAATTGGCTAACTTTTCCCTTTTCTCTTTTTTTTTTTTTTTTTTTTCTTTTTTCTTTCCTTTCTACATTTACACAGCTGCTACAGCGAGAGTTTATCTTGTTGTTAGCTTTTCGCTGCTGGAGTTCCTCAGCGTCGTCGTCCTTTTCAATTTCTCGAATCGCAGAATAATTCATACTTTTATAAATTATGTACCACTATACCTATGCTAACAGCAGTCGATCTTTAAAAGGAAATGAATTAAAGACGAATTTTACTGTTTGATAATTGACAGAAAAAAAAAAAAAAAAAAAAAAAAAAAGAAAAAGATAAACCGGTGACGAATTTTATACTTTTTATTCTTTTTTTATATCATTTTATTTTACGTTTTTTTTTTTTTTTTTTCTTTTTTTTTCTGTTCGTCTCTCTTTAATATGTCCTCGGTGAAAAATTAATCAGTTTTCAAGTAAATTCAGATGATATAATTTATTATTAAAAACAAAGTCTATTATATAATATGAAGAAGGAAGAATAAAAACGTGAGATTCAGTGTCTCTCTAGACATGCGGTAAATGAATAAAGAGGAAAACCGTATCCTTTTTCTTCGGTTTCGTTTCTTTGCATTTTTTTTTTTTTTTTTTTTTTTTTTTCTCCCAACCTGGCAACGATATTTGCTTTCGTAAGTTTGCAGAAAAAAAAAAGAAAAAAAAAAACAGGTGAAAAATAAAAAATTACTATCCTCTTAGCGTTCTGCGATCTGGTATCCCTCTCTCTCTCTCTCTCTCTCTCTCTCTCTTCTCGGGTTTGTGCATGGGGCACACCCCCGTATATGCCATATAGTAGGATAGTTGTTGCAACAACTTGGTTGGAAATAAATATCGTAGAAGATAAGTGCACCAACATATAGCTAATAATAAATTACAGACGGGGTTTAGTTTCGTATACACGCAGTGGGTATATCTACCTCTACCTCTACACCTCTAAGGTAGAGAACGAGAAATGCTTACAAACGTACGTACGTAGCTGTATTTTCGTAATATACGCCGTATCGCCCTATACAACCGCACCTCGGAGGTATGAAAGTTCCGCGTTTAAAACAAGAAAAATAAAATAAAATAAAATAAAGAAATAAAATGAAATGAAAGAAAAAAGAACCAGAAAGAGGGAAAAATAAAAAGTGGCAAAAAAAAAAAAAAATTAAAAAAAGAAATAAAAAATAAAAATAAAAAAACAAGGTGGTACTAAACGTAGGCTGCAAGCAGGTGCCACGGTACATTAAACAGAAGAGTACAGATAGCTGGGAGTGAAAACAACATTACCCTAAATCGAGGTAATTAGGGGTGGCAGTATGCGAAGGTAGGGGATACTTCTCTACCATCACCGGTACATACTATAGGAATATGTTTCGAAAAAGGTGGAAAACGGCGAACAACTGGGGTGTATAGCGTAGTAGTACTACGCCTGCAGGATCCCTTGGTTTCCTACATTATAAGTTTTCTGCATCACTATTGCCGCGAGGTCAGATCTAATATTATACTCTGTATGGTCTGTATCTACCTATATAAGTACTTACAGCTACCCTTCGCAATAAAAAATAATTTCAACCCTTAGCTAATACCTAATATACCTAAGTTTCTCTATATTCCAAGATCAAACAACCCCAGGTTGTCAATTGATGAATAAAAACAGAAATTGAAGGAAAAAAAGAAAAAAGGAAATAGTTATTTCTATAAATCTAAGCTCACTTTAACTTTGATCATAAGAGTTAACTTTCTAGGGTAGGTACATATTATACCCTAGGTATAACTCCGAGCCATACATCCCTCGCGTTATCTAATTCCAGTTTAATCGTATATAGATAGCAGAGAAGCCGTCTGCCCGTCAAACTTTTTCCTTTTTTTTTTTTTTTTTCTTTCTTTTTTTCTTTCTTGTTTCTTCTTCTTTCCCCTAGCTTGGCAAACTTTTATTTTCTTTTCTTTTCTTTCTTCGCACGAGTTTTCCACCGCATATCTCGACAGACTTCTTGACTCGTGACATGCATTTCACCGCAAAAAAAAAAAAAAAAAAAAAAAAAATATATATATATATCTTTATAAATATATCGCGCTAAAATCCATCCCTATACTATTGTCATTATTTATTTATCATTATTCTCCACAACGATTATTCGCTATATTTGCAATTTATTTTCTCACACGAACATCCCCTACATATATATATATATATATATATATATTATATATATATACTCTAAAATCAATGTTGTAAAATCTCGCCGCATGAACCCTTAGCTGTTACCTAGTACTCGCTTTAGCTACCTACTCGAAGAAGTATGTCCAGGTCGTAAATTCGATCGTCAAGATCAGGATTGAGTGTGTGCTAGAGGTAGCGAGGAGAGACTTCTTGGTTCGTAACTGGCTTTCCGATCATAGAACACGATATAATGTTACGTGCGGATCTTAGAGGCATTCCAATCTTTATTTTTCATTTTTTTTTTTCATCATTTAAATCATTTGAAATTTTTCTTAATCGTTGAACGATTAGAGAGAAATTTTCGACGTATAGATGAGGATAAAACGGTATAAATGTTAACTACACTCAATGGGTCGGAGGTTGTTAAACTGCGTTTAATCGGTAACACATATCGTCCAACACTTTGGCACGCGCGTAGATAAAGTATATATTACCCTGGAGTAAACCTGCGGGCAGCAGTGGTTCAACGTTACTTTACGTAACATTATGGCTGTGCAGTCACAAGGGATCGAATAAAACCAACAGCCATTTACTTTATTTTACTACCCCCTGATCCGCGACTTCGCCGCGCATTTAATATCCCACGATTTGTTTCCCTTAAAACTACCAATAAGAATTCAATGATCGTATATGCAGTATATATCGACAAACAGCGCTTTATTTTTAAAGTCCCGTGTCAAATCAAATTTTTCTATTTAGGAACAATTTTTTTCACCCCCCCCCGTACAGATTTTTTGCACAGATTTACAGGACTATGGGGTTTGTCCGTGAAATCCGCGTTCGTTGATTATAATTTAATCCTAATTCAAGGTATAACCGAGGCTACGAAACAGCTGAAGTCAGTTAGTGCAAGGGTGGACAGGTAATCGTGAATTAGCATGATAATGGTGCTCGGGGATTGTGTTTCCGAGATAAGCTGCAATTTACGATTTACTGGAATTGGAGGGCAGCTTCGCGCTGCGCTGGGCTGGTCTGGTCTGGTCTGGTAGCTGGGCTGAGCTACGTACAGGTCCAGGGTGGCTGGGTGAGATTACCACCTTCTTATATCCCTTCCTGACTCTTTTATGCACGGACTATCCTTAGGGCCAAGGATAATCTCGCGAGAAAAAAAAAGTTAAATCACTTTACAAGTAGAAATTCGAAATCGAGCGAGTTGAATTATTTCGTTGAAGCTTAAAAAAAAAAATTTTGATTCATATAACCGCGTGTCTCTTTAATTCGTTCGATTAATTATCTTATCACCAAGTTTCTATCGGTTTCTCACACAGTTTCTTGGATTTCTTATTTCCTCGTGCTGCAGCTGCAGGTGAAACTCGGTGCGAGGTATAAAAATGCAACATATCTCTTCTTGTTAAACGAGAAATATTTCCTTTCCCTATTCGTTATATATATTTCTATATATATATATATATATATATACATCTAGGGGTGCGATTAGGAAACCGTATAAGTTATAACTTATATAGAAATTTTTCCACTCAACTGCAACACGGGGTTGGCGCTGCACTGCACGAGCTAACTTCACTGCACCCGTAGACTTTCCCAGATTTCCTATAGCTAGCTGGGTAGAAATTCGTCCGTGAAATAGATGCGGGTGGAAAATGCAACGAGCCGGATGTAGGAGGCCCCGGGTGTGCAAGGTAGACAGTTCTCTGGAAGATGGTAAGATATATTATACCCAACGATGTAAAACTGATTTAAATTTTTACCTTATACCTATATATCGCCTCCGGATGCAGCTATGAACGCTATTTTTAAATCAAACAATTTTATACCTCGTACCTATAGGTACGACGAAGAGGTTTCAATTTTACATATAATTTCGATTCGATATGAAATGAATAAATAAATAAATAAACAAATGAATAAATAAATGAATAAATACTGGGTTGGATTTCTGTACGGATTAAAAAGCAATTTTTCATACGTAGAAGAGGCAATCGTGAAAGTCCTCGTATTTAAAGCTCGTCCTCGCCCGGTCCTGGGTTTATGTTATACTGGAGAAGTAAAAAAAAAAAAAAAAAAATGTATAAAAAAAGGAAGGAAGGTAAAAAAAAAAAAAAAAAAAGGTACAAATTTTCTACTCGCAAAACGACAAATCAAATTTTCGCTCAGAGACCGCGGCTCCACCAACCGGTCTAGAAGCCGTTTCCATTGTTGCTTTTTATATGCAAAGCAGGGGTAAATTATAGTCAGAGGAAGGAACGTGGAGAGCGGTAAGAGCGCGGGGGGTATGGGATTTTCGGGGGATGGGAAAAACCCACCATTGTAGTCCTTGCTGACCGGAGGCATCATTGTACCCCAACTACCCAGCGCTAGCCTTGTGGATATGGCCTCCATTTAAATGTATTTTACCGAAACGTCGTTCTATCGTTGGTATAACGTGGTATGATAAAGGAAAGGGACGGTTGCGTTTGGAACGGTCGCGAAACTGTATAACTACGAGACGCGGTGTAACCTGGTAGGAATCTGCGCGCAATAGCTATGGGATTCTGACTTACTGACTTTTGTTTGCCCGGTGTAGTATATTATACGTCGTGCACTATACCACACTACCACTTCCGTTTCCATTTCCATTTCCATCCTGGATTCGTATTCTCCCCGTACCTCCTCCTCCTCCTCATCCTCATCCTCATCCTCCTCTTCCTCTTCCTCTTATACCCTAAAACCAAATAAGAGAAACTATACTGGATACCAGACACTAGACTATCTTATACAGACTCGAGGAGTCTAAGCAAACCTAGAAATCCCACCAGAGAGCATCAATCTCCTTAGCCTTTGACAAACTGATGTTGATTTACTCGGGGTTTTCGCTCTATACGCGAACACGTATAGTAGGTACATCCGTTCACTTTATATGTTTAGAAAAAAATAACGGAAGCAAAAAGTTTCTTTTTTTTTTTGTTTTGTTTTTGTTTCTATTCGAAATTAGAGGGATGATACTTTCCACAAATCGTCATTAGACTTATACACGCGATGTACACCTAGGGTTGTTCTATGTCTACATAAGGTATATACGTATAGTATACGTATCAATTCTTGTCTCGGTGTTACGGTGCTCGAGGACCAACGTCCCGCGCTAGGTACAAGTTATGGTGTGGGATGTTCCATGGCTATAAACCAGAAACTACGAGCCGTGAATCCGGCTCTTCTCGCTCCATCGTTTTGACTCGTCAGTAAAATAGAAATATTTTTGCTATTTACGTGCTGCTGCATGCAGCATATGGAATGGATTCAGGATAGTAATTAAAGCCAGCTTTGATTCCAGTGTGAATAAACAAGTCCGGTTGATTGAAACTCTGACCAACATATACATCCACCGCACGTATGGGTATATTATTCAAGGTGATGAGGTGAACACCTCATTTTCAAATTTGCGGTAAAATTGACTGACAATCAAAGTTACGTGGTTGGTTTTCGAGCTCGAAGGGAGTTAATGCAGTTTCGGATTACGTCGTTTGTCAGGGAAAGCTTCTATTTGCTTTACCAGCCCTATACTACCTCGGCTACGTGCAGGCTAGATACTACCTACCCCGAAGCTTCGAAGCGCACCCATACGGAGTAGAGCAGAGCAGAGCCGAGCAGAGCAGAGCAGAGTAGGAAAGACGGCGATTGAAGGTATCGTTAATGGATTTCGCGTTTATGTACACAAGCCAAGAACGGGCGCCACCGCCACCGCCACCGCCACGGACGTTACCGAATGGATTGGTGATTGAGGTGTCGTTGACGGCTTTCCCAGCTTTACCGCACAGACGAAAAGGAAAAGGTACTTTAACCTTCACATATACCTATATATTTATATTCCCAAAGATCTATCAGACGCGCTTGGTTTACCACAGACGTTATTTTCATCGTGGTAGATTTTTTTAAAGCCATGGCTTTTAGACTTTAACAAATCAGACGTATTAAGTATGGGTGTGTACCTACACTCAGAAAAAGGTCTTGTTGACACAACCAAAATTTGGTTATTATATGGACAATCAAATTTTTTGTTCAGTCAACCAAAAATTTCGTTGGGATAACCAAAATTTTGTTGGGAAAACCAAATTTTGTTGAGACAACCAAAATTTTGGCTATTCCAACAAAATTTTTGATTGACTGAACAAAAAATATGATTGTCCATATAATAATCCAAATTTTGGTTGTGGCAACAAGACCTTTTTCTGAGTGTATATCAGCGTTATTTTCCATTCATTTCGATATTATCAAATAGAATTTACTCCGAGTGCTGAATTAGGTTCATTAGTTTGATATCAATATCCGCTAATATATTCATTGCATATGATAGTATACTAAAAAGTTCGTTCCGTACATTTCAACTGCACAGATATTCTGATATTGAACGGATGAATTTTCTCAACGAGAGTTCTAAATCATTATTAACATTTGGGCTGGTGCACTCTGCCTCGAATTAAACGATATAGGTGTAATAGGAGAGAGTTGCCACTGTTGGACCGCCACCTAAATTGGACCGTTTCAATTTGGTAATTTTTTGCAACTGTATCTTCTCAATTTTGAGAATTGTAAAAATGGATACCATCAGTACTAGAAATTCTCTAAACATTCCTATTTTTACAATTCTCAAAATCGAAGAGATACTGTTGCAAAAAATTACCAAATTGAAACGGTCCAATTTAGGTGGCGGTCCAACAGTGGCAACTCTCCCCTATATGTGAAACTATTCACAATCACGAGGAAATAATCTACATATTCTCTATAATCTACTCCGCAGGTACTTTAGTCTTTACTGCACTCGATACGTATAATATATTTCGTAACGAAGTCATGCTACTAGGGTGAATTTTTGAAAGTGAAAACGTCCGGCTTTTTCAGCTTTTATATACCTACTACCTCGACTCTTTTAACAACAGGGCTGTTTCCCTCTATGGTAGTAAATTTGACTTTGTCATCCGAACGTGTC
The DNA here is from genome assembly GCA_943736025.1 of Tenthredo mesomela. Classification (NCBI taxonomy): domain Eukaryota; kingdom Metazoa; phylum Arthropoda; class Insecta; order Hymenoptera; family Tenthredinidae; genus Tenthredo; species Tenthredo mesomela. Next base: position 2,007,274 of record OX031020.1, on the reverse strand, counting down.
ATTGGGTTTCGATAAGCCTCTCTTTCTCTCTCCTCGGTTGGACGGGTATCAAATACCGTCGAGGGGAAATTGTAACGATATGCAGTAAAAGGTAGAGCGAGGGTGTAGGTAGGTAGGTAGGTATAGGAGAGCGTTATATTCCATGCGGTTTTCATATTTGCGGTTATAGTGCGATACCATCGGGTACAAAATGTGCCAGGCACCTACGTTCCGGTATATGTGAACACGGGCTAAAATTCTATTCCACACTAATTCGTAATGCGAAATATTTCCAACGTTACATATATATAATTCCATAATTTATTCTATATACCCGCATCTCCCGTTCACATAGCGATTTTCATTCACTATACCAATCATAATTATTTTCTAAACCGCCTATAGGTAGCTGCGATGCAATAGCGATACGTGATTAGAGATGTATACAGGTACGTCAGAGATTAACGGAACGCCGATATTTACGAAGAACGCAATTTGTCGGGGATTAAACTTTGCCTACTATACAAAGTACAATCATACACAGTACCTACATCATGTATATGTACAGATATGTGTGCACTCACTATACGTGGCAGACTAAAATTATCAGGAAATTTCACATTTATCGACTCTCCTTTCATATGAGAGACGAAATTAAATAAGATTAAGTAAGAGACAAAAAATTAAATGAAAATCAAATTTGAATTTTCTATGATTATCTATGTTTTTTTTTTTTTTCTTCTTTTTTTTTCCCTTTATTTTCTTTTTCCTCTTTCCTCTTCGAAGGGACGAGTGACAGAACTGTAAATCGTGGGCGCATTCGGTTCGCGCAAATTCTACGAGTAGAGTAAATATTAACTCTGTACCCACCATCGGCGAAATACCTACGTACGTACCTACAGCATACGTATCTAGTAGAGTTGGTACAGGCAATCTCGACGCGATCCATTGCCTAGAATCTATATTGTGTATCGTTCGGCTATGTCAATATAGCTGTGAAACCGCCTGTTCTAGAAATCGCGTAATAATAGAGTACTGGGTATTGTTACTATGAAAGAGCGCAGGTTTTATTTTCATAAAATACCCCGTATAATTTCACCCCCTATATAAATACAATTTCAACAAATCTTCTATATAGCCCTATATTATTATATTGATCTAAACAACTTTATTCGTATAAGAGCTAGGAGATAATTCGAAATTTTTCGTTTTTTTTTTTTTTTTGTTCTTCACGTTTTATTATACAGGGAACGAAAAATGAATGAATAAAAAAAAAAAAAAAAAAAGGCAAAAAAGAGAAAAAAAAATAAAAATAACCGTATGCTGTATGGTTTTATGTTTATGGGGGTATGATTCACCTCAATTTTTGAGAAATGTCACTTTCTACCGCGATAAGGTAAAGATACTCTATATTCAAATGTCTCGAACATGCGTATATATATGGTATATATATATATTTATACCTACCCTCGTTCAACGACTACATTTACCTTTCTCTGTTATACGCATATATATATATATACATATACGTTCACACTCATAGAAATACATTCACCCATATATTCAAAATATAGTATACGGATATTGCGCGTATAGCGGTTACGACTCGAGCAACTTATATCCACTCTGTGACAATTTACATATTGTTCTTCGAGTTGTCCCACGGTTTTCTTTTTTTCCTTTTCCTTTTTTTTTTTTTTTGTTTTTTTTTTTTTTTTTGTTTTGTTTTTCTGTTACTATTTTATTTTTCTTTTCATTCCAATCGATTTTATTTTCCCCGTATGTAGGTATAGCAAAGAGCCAATCTTTTATTATTTTTTCTTTTTTCTTTTTTCTTTTTTTCCCTCATCTTCTATACTAAATACGAGCATATTTTTCATGTTCATTGATTTTATTTTAACATCGTACACAAAATTCGCAGATATTTTCCATCCCCCTATATATATGTATATACACTTCTCGTATTCCTTGATCCTATATCTTCTGTCAAAGCTCAAAGGTTTGATGAATATTTTCAACGTCGGTATAGAATTCGCGGAAATTTTTTTTCGCGGTTTACGGATTTATTATCAATCAAATAAAAATCTTTAGTGCGATATCATAATACGAATGGCATATTTTCATATTTCAACTTTTTAATCAAAATCCCCATACTGTCCACGGACCATATCCTCATTATACAAAGAGCTAGAATTCGACTCGACTCGACTCACCCGTCAGGAACAAGAACAAGAACAAGAACAACGTCTAAAACAAGAAGAACAAAAAAAAAAAAATATCTGAAAAAATGAAGAAAAAAAAAAAAAAGAAACAGCAAAGGTGTCGCGTTTCGTCGCGTTTTCCAACACCCTCCCTCTCTCTCTCTCTCTCTCTCTCTCTCGCTTTTTTTTTTTTTACTGTATTCCTCTACGTGCTGCTTCAGACTTTAAGTAAAGGGAAACATTAATCTAGGTGACGTTGAACGCCAGGGCGAGGCTGACGGCGAGGGTGTCAGCTGTGAGTGACGCGCCTCCCTGCGTTTTCCTGCGCTCTTTCCACTTCTTTCCTCCCTTGTCCTGCTAACCCCTAAACCACCGTCAACCTCTCCGCACCCCCCCCCCCCCCCCCCCCCACGCCCCCACCCACAAGGGTGTATTATCAATGCACAGCCTTGGGTCTTCTTTCGTCGTTCGCTATATTCACATTCTCTCTCCGGACTTTATTTACCCTTCAGGGATTATTTTAACTTTGATGATTATAAAATTATTCCAAAAATTTCCTTTTATCCCCCCCCCCCCCCCCCCCCTTTTTTTTTTAAATTATGTTCGTTACGTTTTATCACCACGATATCGATATTATTATACGTAGAGGTAAATATCTCGCGTGTTTATTAGAATCCCTGCGGGTATGAGGCGTGGCTCTCCTTGATATACAATCTTTTCTATCTCACGCAATTCGTTATTCGATTATTTATTTATTTATTTATTTATTTATTTCCAAAAATCAGACCAAAGATGAAAATCTGAAGAATATACCTATATACTAATCTATTTTTTATACTATTATTTATTTTATTTTTGTTCTATCACCCTGATCGTGAGATTTTCGAAAAATTTTATTACTCTCTTTCGATAATTTTTATATGATTTTCCGTCACCCCGAGAAAAGAGAGAAAACGAGAACGAGAGAGAGAGAAAGAGAGAGAGAGAGAGAGAGAAGAGAGAGAAAAACAAAAATGTATGAAAGGATGAAAGAAAATAGTGGAAAAAAATATATATATAATATAACGAAAACGGTAGAGGCGAGTACCGCGAAGATTACATTACTCTGGCTACTTTGAAGTGGGTATACTGAAAACTGAAATGCACTCAACCTAATTTGTACACGTCTGGCTCTTATTTCAAAGCGAAAATTCAACCCCGAGGGGTAGTGTAGGTACTACCCGCCACTACCTACGCCAAACAGCGTCAGAACCACCATCATATGTAGGTAGGGTATGTTATTTAGATGAAATGAAATTTTCATCAAAAACTTTAAAACTGTCTTTCGAATTTCGATCTCTCTGATCTCATTCACGACACTTTTGACTAAAAACTTTCTTTTGACTTTACTTTGGCACACTCAGAAACCTTCGTAATTCTATCTGTATCTTGTTTTCTACGATATGAGATCGCGCAACCACTTACTTTGGTAAGGGTAGTTTCGTTTCGCAAAAAAAAAAAAAAAATCGGAACAAAATTTGCCTCGTTGAATTTTTTGAACCCCCCCAAAAAAAAAAAAAAAAAATCACGAATTGACACTATTTTTTGTTTTGAAAATTCTATTTAGTACGTATATATGTACAATTTTAAAATCAGCTTGGTAATAAAATATAATTCGATTCGAAGTTCGATTTATGGTGATAAAAAAATAAATAAAAATAAATAATGTATAAACGAAGTATGTAGGTACGTAAATGATAATAGAATACGAGCATAAAATAATATATGGTCTCGTTTAAGCCCGAGGTAAGGTAAGATGACCCTAAGTCAAGCCATAACTCAACCTCGAGACCTATGACCTGGGTAAATCCTTAAAGCCGAAACTCAAAGCTGGTCGTCAGCTCCTTTGGAGGTAAAATATGTGTCTTGTAATTAACTATTATTACTTTTATGGTAATTAATCATTAGGCAGGTAGGTAGGTAGGGTATATATCGTAGATGCACCTAACAAACGGGGGGATAAAATCTAATTAAAATAGATTCGGGTTTAGAGAAATGTGAAATGTGAAATATATATACCTACGACCACGATCTAGACTAACAGTGGATTATATTGGATTAGAATCTGTTCAACGAACTCAATTCTATCTTAACCCGAGGTTACAACACTTTACACCACCTCTTACACACCTTTACTGTCAAATTAATTTTCACCACGCGATATTTGACTGTGCCAGTTTATTCCGCAGGAGTTAATACTATGCGGTATGCCTCGAAATATTCACCCCTACTGCACATACCCTTACTTCCAAATTGATACTTGCGCGCCAATTTAATTACAACTGTTTTTACCTAATTATAAGCTCAGAGCTTTGCTAATATCGCGAAATTGAATTTGGTCAATTGGGTTTTTCGGAGTCATTTTCTACATTTCGTATTTTTTTTTTTTTTTTTTTTTTTTTCTTTTTCTGTATTTTATCTCGGGAACTCTCTGCGAATAAAAACAAAATTATTTTTCTTTCTTTCTTTTCTATATTTATTGTAACAAAAAGAAGAATAAATGATAATTATAAGAAATGAAAAACGAAATAAAAAAAATTAGAAATAAAAAAATACAACTACTCAATTATCGAATCGGACGAGGAAAAAAAAAAAAAAAAAACCTGAACTTTTTTCTTTTTCTTTTTCTTCTGCTTCTGCTTCTTTTTTTCTGTCACACTTTTAAACGACGATGCATCTGTGTGAATAAGTAGGTATACAGTCGACTTGTGTATATGTATATATATATATATAGGCGTCGCTGAAAATTTATACAATTAAATATAATAGCCCACCCGAGATAATTAGAAGAATAATTATTATTGCTGCTAGAGGACAATTTAAAAATAATTGCTCTTGTATTTTACTGCACTCTACTCTTTACTCTTTACTCTTTACTCTCTACTCTTATTCTACCTCTATTTCAATATCGGTATATGGACAGCGCGGAATTGTTATTACGTATCTCTTGGTGATAATTGAAGAGCCGCGATTTATTATTATAACTTGAGAGAGTTTGATTTTTTTTTTTTTTTTCTTCTTTTTCTACTTCTTTTCCACAAATTTTTTTTATTCCACGTAGATTGAATTATGTCGTTCGGAAAAAAATAAAATAAAATAAAAATATGAGAGAAAAAAAAAAAAAAAAAAAAAAATAGGCAGTCTTGACAACTATACGCGAAACCTAAAATTATACTGTATTTTCTATTTATAAATTGGGTGGTCCCACACTGTGCAGACACGCCAAGATTTTAGACGGACAGGTGCGTACACCGGCGATTTACGTAACCATACGAAATGAAAATGACTGCGGTGTAAATTTGAGAAAACACTTTTAGTATATTTCTTTTTTCTTCTTCTTCTTCTTCTTCTTCTTTTCGTACCAGATCGTGATAAAAGAAAAAAAAAAAAAAATCTCAGATAGAAAAAAAAAAAAAAAAAAAAAAAGAAAAAGAGAAAATGAAAATAAAAATAAAATAAAAAATAAAAAAACAAGGTGTATAATTCGTGAATCACAGATGATTTCAATTCATTTACTTCTCACCAGAACACATCCACTTTGACTTTATTATTTTTAACACAATTTTTTTTATATTTATTCGTTTATATTTTTCATATCGCGAAATTTCGTCGCACTACACATCGGAATTTCATTTTTTTTTCTTCTTTTTTCTTCTTCGAAGTTCGATTTAGGACACTTGGCGAAGATTTATATATACATATATATATATATATATATATATGCGTGTGTGTAGGCGTATACTTGACATCTAGATGGGATAGCGATGTGTGGTCTAATGTCAACTACAGCTGGTTGAAGGGGACCAAATGCCTCAATCGTGCGATATATTTGACCCGTGTTCAACCAGCTAAGCTTAACATTACGCGTTATTTCCGCTCTTTTCTTCTTCTTCTTCTTCATCTTCATCTTCTTTTCCATCTTTGTCGATGAACTTTTCCTTCTATTGTAGACTGCAGTTCCGGTTTCAGCTGTAGTTTTATGCTCCACCCTTCTTCAACCCCCGATTCACACAGACACAAAATTTTTCAGAATTTTCTCAATTCTTATAATCGGGTTCCTTGGTAATATTTCACATAATTACACTCCCATCTACCCTTATCTTATCCTCGTTATAAAATCTCGGCTTATAATGCTACTATACCAAGTTAGGTGAACAAGAGGGCTCAGAGTTCAAAGACTAAATTTTTTTTTAAGTACAACTTTTTTTCTTTTCCGAGATAAAAAAAAAAAAAAAAAATCAAGAAACGCGACTAGAGAGAGAGAGAGAGACTGAGTGACGTGAGTATAAGAATATTTATCTTCCTGGTGTTAAATTGAAAATTTTTTTAAATTCTATCAAATTTTTAACCGATAATTATTATTTCGCCTCGTGTATTTTCTGTAATTCAATATAAAATATAAGAGAGCAAGAAAGCAAGAAAGAAAGAAAGAAAGATATAGGTCGCAGTGTGAAATGAAGGAATAAATTGAATTTCATTTAAACTGAATGAAATGAAATGAAATTCAATTAGCCGTAAGACAGACGGGGGCAAAAGCTTTCGTAAAGGAATACAGAGGGGGGGGAGGGGGGGGGTTAAAGGGTGGCGATAGGATAGAGCGAAGATGAATTTTGTTTTTTTTTACAGAATTATATTATTTAATAAAATAAATACGTGGGCGTGAAAAGTGTTTTTTTTTTTTCTTTTCTCTCTTTTTTGACTCTTCACAAACTGTTTTTTTTTTTTTTTTCCGTATACCAACTCGTAAGAGTTTAAAGAGGAACCCTCCCCCGTCTATTTTTGTATCTCGTAAGATATCTCGGTAACGCGAGACCACCCGTGTTAAATATATCTCTAGTCCAAAACTATATCACCACACGCCGTCCCGTGTTCTCATTTATGCGCATACTTTTCAACGAAGATTTTTTATTCTTGTAGTAGTATAATAGAAGTATAATATATGAGAACATATAGGTACACCAAACCCCGCGGTCGTATCTTTTTTCTTTTTCTTTTTCTTTTTTCCTTTCATTTATTTTCTATTCATCTGTATAGTACCATTTCAAATCGCGTTCATCTATATCTTTGACTCGAAATGATATGAGAAAAAAATGAAATTTTAAACTCTTATCGATTTTTATATAATGAATTTGGTTTCTATCGTACCTTGAATAACTCGGATGCTTGGAGAGTATCTCGCGGATCGGTAGAATTTAATAGATTTCTTTTTTTTTTTTTTTTTTTTTTTTTCTTTTTTCTCAACTAACCGAATCGATCATCTATAATAATAATTCAACGTAATTTTCAATCCGTGAGTTTTTTTTGTTCATTATTTTTTCACGTCGCCATATCTTAATCCCCCACCCCACCGTCCCATACCCCCAGAGTTATTTCCAGTCTCTTGCCACACTCACAACGAGACACATTTATACTATCGAGTCTGTATCGTCAAAGGCGTAAAGACTCGCGGATTTGACATTGCGAGATGCGCATTTAGTATAATCGGAGAATCTTCGTCGTATCGTTTTTTTTTTTTTTTCTTTTCTTTTCTTTTCTTTTCTCTCTCTCCTTTTTTTTTTTGGTACGGTATAATTATATTTTAATTAATTTAACAAAAGAAAATAATAATAATAATATGGAAAACGTAAAAACGAAAGATATATTTTATACAATATATCATATCGTGTAAACCGTGTGAACGGTATGGAAAAACTTTTCGCCTTGATTCAAAGATTTCATAGATTCGGACGACGTCCACTCTCTTTATCTTTCTTTCGCTCTCTCTCTCTCTCTCTCTCTCTCTATCTCTCTCTCGACGATATTTTCGTCGGGGCGACGCACGCCGTCACGCGTTTTACCGTCGGCCAGAAGTCGGCCTATATGCGGAGCGTTGATCTTTACCACGCGGTGTTCAGTGTCGGTATTATATCAGTATATACATAATATCGTAGCTTTGATATATATATATATATATATATATATAAGTTCGAGGAAAGTAGAACTAGAAGAAGAGCGAGGGAAAAGTAAAAAAAAAAAAAAATATTAAAAATATTATCAATTTATTGAAATCAAATTTGAAAAGCAAAAAAAAAAAAAAAAATCAAAAAAATCAAATCTTATTCCTAATCCTCTATAAATCCGGACTCCGAAAAGCAAAGACTTCCTTTCTCTCCCTCATTCACGGTTTTGAATTAAAATTCGAAAATATCGCTGATACCATATTTCCCACCCATTCCTTGAATTTTTTTTTTTCTTTCGGTGAAAAAATTCTTTTGTAGATATAAAAATAATGATGCAGAAATATAGAAATATAAGATATTATAGTAATCTTAATTTCGTCCTTTAGGTATGTTGATTAATTTTTATTATCCCCTACTTAGTGTCCCTATATTATCGTATATTTGGAGCTGTATTTTTTTTTTTTTGTTTTTTTGTTTTTTCTTTAAACTTTTTCTTATATAATAGTTTGAGCTTTAGATACGAGGAATATTGTAGAATGAGAATATTATATCAAGAATGTATAAACCCGAGTATTTTTCGAACTGTATGACCAAACCGTCGGTGTACTACTGGCTGGGCATCCGGGCCCGTACTGTGCAGCCGACGGCGGGCGTCGCGACGCTTCCCCGCCCGCAGGGGTGCGCCGCAGGGTAGTGGGAGCGCCGACGACCGACGCCTGCGCTTCCGAATCGCGAATACGCGAACGTTCAAACTACGCCAACAACCCCTACCTCTTTTTTAGCCCCAAAACCACCGCCCTCGCTATGCCTCTCTCTATATACCTTCTACCACCTCCGTCTCTCATGGTGATGATGGTACTGCTGCTGGTGCAACCGACGTCGAACCTACGTGAATTTAGGTCAGATACCAGCCGCCAGTTGTACTATAGACGCCCTCCGCCCTAATGAACCTTTAATATGACCCATTTTTCTTTTACATTTCATATACCAGACTCCGGGATCTGCACGGAGAAAACGGAATGGAAAAAGATAGTAATAATTCCTATAAAATATAGTAAAACGAAAACGTCGAGACCAGTTTCGTAAAAAATACTAAATTTTTTGAAACTTTTTACTACATTTTAGTACTTGTTAATACATTTTTGACGATTTTTACTATTTTGTTGACGATTTTTACTATGCTGGGCAGTAATAAATATCATAACCGCGGAACTGGTTTTCGTTTTACTATATTTATAGGACTTATTACTATCTTTTTTTCTCCGTGTGGGTTAAAAAAAAAAAAAAAAGAAATCATCGATTTTACAAACTGATCGGATGATTAAGATCTACCGGAGATTATTATTATTATTATTATTATTATTATTATTATTATTTCGGAACCTCCGATATCGATATAAATTTTCTTTGCGATTTATCTGCGGATTTTGAGAATGAGAGTGAATTTGGGAAGAGAATAAACAGACTATTCAATTAATATCAGTAAAACAGCTAAAATAATTCACTCGAAGTTTTGGTGAGATAGAGACTCGTCGAGTGTAATTGTATTATCCAGAAATTAAGATCGACCCACCGCAACTACCTAGACATTAATATGAATGAAAGGCTGTCCTTTCCCTAATGAAATTCTGTCGCTAACATCTGCGCGAATTTGGAGTATCATACTACATACACGTATAATATATATAATATTATCTAATAAGGAGGAAAAAATTTTGTTCCTTTTTTAAAAAAAAATTTTTTAAATTTTTTTCACCTCGATTGGGTGATGGCAATAATTATTATCGTTATATTATATCACACGGTGGTATAATTCTACATCCCTTATTAACTCAACGCTATATCAGGCTAGGCTAGGGCTAGGGCTAGGGCTAGGCTAGGCGAGGCGAGGATTGAACTTAACTAATCGTCGTGCGGTATCACGCGAATCTAAGGATTGGTGAGTCGGATCGGTGAGACCTTTGCTCATGCTTTATATATACCCTTTGACTTGAGACTACTAGCATCAGGTCGATAAGGCATTACCTGGCAACCGTACCGTAGAGTTGCTAGCTAAGCTTACGGAATTCAGTGCTCTCGACTACTTCTCTACTTCTCTACTACCCTAACTTTGAGAATTTCTCCAGACTGACTGTGAGAATCATGCGCCTACCTACTATATACACCTCTAAAGGATATACGAAAACGTATACCTACCTACCTACCTACCTAGAAACTAAAATCAGGACTAGCACACACCCTGCTAAATCAGGCGTCATCCACGAACCCAGACTGATAACAGTTTAGAAAGGGGCTGCCTCGAATGATTAGCTAAGTGATTGGAGGCCCCACCTTATACCTTAGGGGTTAAACTAAACATCGGACGTGGATCGGCAATTATTGTATAATATATATATATATATATATAAATGAATTAAGATCTCGTTCATTTATTGTCATTTATTTAATTTTTTATTTTTTTTTTATCACTTTTCAAATTCACTAGAAAAAAGGAGAAAAAAAAAAAAATAATAATAATTAATCGTGAATAATGTTAAAATTATGTCATTTTTTTTTTTTTTTCAACGTAGATTTAGTATCGGTGTTGATAATTTATATATATATATGTATTATTAATGTATATAATATATCTCGGTTTGTTTTACCGCACGCGAGATTTGTCGCGGTTCTATTATATCTGTATACCACGTAGATATATATATATATACCTACATACATACATGTAATATATATATATATATATAGACGAATACGAAGGAATATAGAAGCGAGGACTGAAGACCCGAGGTAGTACGAGCTAATATCAACGCAAATGTTTCTGTTTTGTATGCTAATTGACTACTGCTCTGCATATATACCTGTAACTAACTTTAATATAGCATATAGGTATAATATCTACACACGCGTCTTATGCCGATGTTTCTACCCCTAAATTATATATATTTAGAATTTATAAATTTGAAAATCAAACTTTCGGAGATTACAGAAAGCGGATGTTTTTTTTCTTCTTTTTCGTTTTCTTTGTGTGTGTGTGTGTGTGTTTTTTTTTTTTTTTTTTTTTTTTTTTTCTAAACCCTGGACGAAAAATCTCGAGCCGAAGAGAAAAGTAACTTGCAAGTGGTCTGGGCTGAAGAGAATGAGAAGAGAAGGAGAAGGAGAAAGAGAAAGAAAAAAAAGCTTAAGATAAAGCTAAAGAGAGAAAAGGAGAGCCTCTGGAGGACCGGACTGCCGGCTGCTGATAATGGTCCCTATAAAGTCCCCTAGGTAACGATCTAGTTGGGCTAAGGGGTGGCCGGGTGCCTTGCCGTTTTCCTGGGCGTCCCCCGCGACCCGGACGTCAGCCGGGGTGAACCTAGACACACATTGCTACCCGTGATGGTCCTGCTTTCGTAGATTTTTCACGTAGTAGGCCGGTACGAGTTCAGATAGCTTGGGATTCGATTCCCCACGAGAGGAAAAAAGAAAGAAAAAAAGAAAGAAAGAAAGAAAGAAAGAAAGAAAGAAGGAACGAAAGAAAAGCGGAAGAGAGTCTCGGTCCGATAAATTGGAATGAAATTCTGAGCAGGATATTTCTTCCATTTTATCTTTTTTGGGTTTTTCCTTTTTTTTTTTTTTTTTTTTTGTTTCATTTTTTATTTTCTCTTTCTTTCTTTTATTTTTCTAGCTTAACGAATTCTGTACCAATAATCGCGGTTGCTGGGGGAAAATAATAATTA
>OX031020.1:1935400-1990400 GCA_943736025.1 Tenthredo mesomela | reverse complement strand
AATCAAGGTGCAAAACCGTAAGCCGTAAGTGAAATGTATAAAACCATTACTGTTATCCCAGTAGCGCGCGTGGCTGAGCCCCGCTGTGTCATTAGGATCCAAAGAATGGGTGCGATTCTCTCTTTCTTTCTTTCCTTATTTCTTTCCGTTTTTTTTTTTTTTTTTTTTTTTTTTTTCTTTCTTTCTTTCTTTATTACCTCTTCGTCTCTCTATTCGCCTGTATGTATAGTTTTCGCACTTTTATATACCGTGCGAGTTTTCTATTCTATTCGATTCGATTCTCGCCCCTATTTTCTCGATCCTCGATCCCCGTTTTCTTTTTCTATTCCTTTTTTTTTTTTTTTTTTTCCATTTTTTTCTACGTTTTTTCTTCTTTCTTTCAAACCCCCATACCCACGAATATAACATAGCGCCATCATTTTATTGATAGCGCCTTACCCGCATGCCTTTAGATCGTTCGATTATTCGCTTTGCCTTTATATTATACACAAGTATTTTCTCTATATATCCTATCGATTTTCAAGGTTTTTCTTCATCCTACTCTTCGCACGCGATGACGAAAAATAAAATAAAATAACGAAAAAGAAAAAAAAAAAATAAGAAGAAGAAAAAGAGGAGCACATACAGCGTTTGGGATGTCGTGGCGCTTTGAAGTTCTTCGATATATATATATATATATATATATATATATATATTTAGAGAGATAGACGTTTCATCGTTCTGCGGCAAGATTTTCCTGTAATCGCTTTATCTCCCGGCTGCAGGGACGTACATTTTTTTTTTTTTTTTTTTTCTTTTTCGTTCCTCTAACCCTAAATAAAAGAAACGAGACGATATGACGAATTAAAGCATATACCTACGTAAAGCTGTGAGGCGTAATGTTTTTTAACCATCTAAATCGCGATGAATTAACGCGTTATCATATATATAGGTGAAGGTTAAAAATTAATTACACTTTTTAAACTTTGCGTGATAAAATTTCATCGCAAAAAAATTGTTACATAGTATATACACACACATATATATATATATATATATATATATATATATACGAGTGAAATTATTTCGAGTTTAGAAAACTTTAACCCGCATTATATACATATATACCAAAATACCACGCGGTTTTTTTTTTTTTTTTTTTTTTCTTTCTTTTCTTTCTTTTCTTTCTTTCTCATCCCACTACTATAAAACTATAAAAAAAAAAAGAATATCTCTGCACCGTAGGGATATATATGCGGCTGCGTTACACACCTATAGAGCTTAAGAAAAATCCAGTAAAAACGAAAAATGAAAAAAAACAAAAAAAACAAAAAAGAAAAATTTGTACTTATACAAGAACGAGCTGGTTTCGAAGCGTAGCTTATACAGATATCTCGATATAAGTAAGAAACCAACCCATCCCATCCCATCCCATCCCTTTTGCCATGCTATGCCATGCTATGCCATGCCTTGCCATGCACCAACCAACAACTGTCGCCCATTGTAATCGCATTAGGTGGTATACTAGCGTACATTGAGTTGTATTTCATAGAACCCTCGCGGTTATCTCTTGTTTCCTCGTCTAACACAACGTCTGTCTGCGGAAATCTGCAACAGCCTAATGTGCAAAATTCTCCATAGTATTACTATAACTATACTATCGCGAAATCCTGGGTATAAAGTAGAAGAAATATCCTAGTAATAAAATTCTAATTTTCATTTTCTATGGTAATTCATTATTTCAGTTATGCAGGTAGTCATATCTCTACAGGGAAATATAAGCGGATAGTAAAACTCGAGTAGATAGTATCTAGCGAGCCAATTTAATATCAATTCTCTCCTTAATTCAATTAATTTTATAAACATTAGAGTGAGATTCTTCATATCGATGTATTTTTAATTTCCTTTTCTTTTTTTTCTTCACATTTTCTTTTAGAATAAAGCGAAGACCGATATCTTAGTGATTTGTTTTTTTTTTTCTTATCGATCAAATTATTCGACATTTAATATAAATGAAAATTTTTCTGACATTTCCTCTATATATTCGTTATTTTCAATTCAATTCAAGATATAATTTTTCTCCCGAAACATTAGATAAAATTTTCGTCGTTTACAATCAGCCAGACTTTCTCCTTAATTTTCGCGATAAAATTTATTAAGAATTCGAAGAATTTTTTTTTTTTTTTTTCAACTCTACTTAGAAAATCTCGTTTTTGCCACTTAGCCCGCATGACGTATAATTTTATCCCAAAAGTTATTTTAAAGAATCTGTACAAATTCACCGGGCGAATGGAAAATGATAAAAAAGAATTAGGGCTCGAAGGGTTCGAAGGGTTGAAGGGTTGAAGGATTGAATAAGGGGTGCAGTGTGCAAAAAACAAAGACGAAAAAAAAAAAAAAAAAAAAAACCCAGAAGAAATTATTGGGTGTGAGGTAATTGTTAAATTATAGCTAGTCACCCTGTAAAATTAGTTTTCGTAAAATTCCGCGAATATATGCATTTATCAAAAATTGTGAAAAATAGTTGAGCTAATATTAACGGAATTGTTATATATATATATATATATATATATACGAAATTCGTAGCGTATTGCACAGGTGTAGGTGTATGCAGGGGACCGTGCCTGCCTAATTGCCAATATTAAAAACTGTAGTCGCTGCACGTGCTGGAAATGGGACGCGGCAGATGTGAGAGCCGTAGCTCTGTTCGGCTCAGTTTTATACCGGGAAAATCTAATTTCGCAAAGATACCGAGGCTAGAGCTAAAGCTCTAGGTATATAAACCTCTACCTCGCGTATATACCTACACACACACACACACACACACATACAAAATCCCCAACTCATATACTTTCTTGTATAATTATCTCGAAATTAGTAGACTCATTTGGGAAAATAAAATTTTTGTTACAATTTTTTTCTGTATAGGTACACATTTTCAATTTTTCAATTTTGATACGACGATACTATCTCTCGATCGTATAAATTGATATAGAGAGAGAAGAGAATAAGAAAAATAAACTTTCCAAGTCAAGTTACTGACAAGGTGCGATTTAGAGATTCTATGAGGACGACGACGACGACGACGACGACGACGATGACGGGGGCGGCGCTGGCGTGTAAGCTCTCTAAATGATAACGGTAGGGTGGGACGCGCGGTGGCAGACGATAAGACTCTTAATTGTCCCCCTTGTTGCTTGGTTCCTGTAGGTCCTTCCTCTCTGCTCTCTCTTTTCTCTTCCCTCTTCCCTCTTCTCTCTTCTCTCTTCTCTCTTCTACATTCTCCCTGTTTTCCAGTCTCGAAGTATTTAGGTCTTTTTTCCACGTACCCTAAGGCAGTTATTCTTCTTAATTTTCCTTTTATTTTTCCCTCAGCGTATAAAGGTTATCAATTTTGTGGTACTATTCCACGGTGCGAACACGTTGCGGGTGTTGACTTTTATCAAGAGAAATTAATAATCTTAGCTATTATTATAGCCCCGAACAAGCCCCCCCTACCCCCCCCTGCCCCTAACTCCTTAAATCGATAATAGAATTAGCGGACTTTTACTCCTTCGGGTTATATTATATATAATATCTCCGCGACGTCATCATCCACGTGCGATGATATTATCGCTGCTGCAGAAACAAGCGCCGATTAAGAATAGGGACAAAAGAATTCACACCGTCGTTATGACGCCGACAGTTTTTCGCCAAGGACTCGTCAGGATGATCGCATCTTTTTTACAATGCTTTGTTTCTCTTTTTTTTTTTAATTTTTTTTTTATCATTATCCTTCTTCTTCCTTTTCTTCGTCTTCTTCTTCTTCTTCTTCTTTAAAACAAAAGATAGAAAAACTGTTTGTTTTATAGGGAAAGACGAATCGCTTTGGTATATACCGTCAAATTAACTTTATCACTTTTGTTTTTGCTGCCTGAAATTTCGAAGATATACGAAAGAGGAGGACTTCTCATACTTGCATTCGTATCACGCGGAAACCCAAGTCTCTTACGTATTATAGACGTGGACCTCAATAAGACGGTAGAGTGACAGTTTAGTGTCGACAAGGGAGAAAAGGAGGAAACAGATCGCGAACCCTCATCAGTTTAGGGAATTTTTGTTAACCATGCAAAACCTTTCGATAAAAATCGTCGCGCCTATAATATAACCGAATAAATAATAATATTGAAAAAAAAAAAAAGAACGAGTAAAAAAATTCAAAAAAAATGTCAGATGAATAATTTTCACACTCTCTTAACTTCGCACTGATAAGATAAATTGAACCCTGCGTGTCTTTATACCCTTTCTTCGCGATCCATCAGTTTTTACAATTTTTTATCTACTATCATGCTAAAATTGAGTCGCAATCTCTCGATTAGGGAATCGAATAGCCAACCTGGTTACCTGTCCTCTCATACTTTAAGCTTGAAATAAATTTTCTCGTGAATTCTGACTTGGGTATTTAATTCCACAGTCACATCGTAACGAGGAAATTCATCGTTTAATAGTAAAGGACGGGATAGAGAGATGAAGGTTTTAGATTTCTTCCACCCCAATGCCTGACGCCATGGTGTAGATGAATAACTGCTGGAGGATCTATGCCTCTCATTTTTTTCCTCCTCATTTTTTTTTTTTTTCTTCTCTTTTGCTTCTATAGAAAATTTATGGAGAGTTGTTTTAGGCATCCGCGTGTGTGGATACATAGCTATATGCCTTTGTATCAGAATGATATCGGGATGGTTTACGTGAATAAACTTTGATCCAGTGCCTCTTGAATATTAATAGGGAGTGTGATCCCTTCCTATAAACATGTTTATAGACCCCTGGATATATTTTTATCTTCTACGTACGCCCCATAGCCTTTTACACCCAAAGGTATCCATAGTCTCTCCTCTACTGCTCATACTGCAGGGACTTAAGAAATTTTTCGATGAAAAAAGAAGAAGAAGAAGAAAAAAAAAAAAAAAAAAATGGGCGCGTCTAATGGGCCGAAAGTGTCGAAATATCGTTGACCTACAGCTTCTTTGGCTTTTATGTACGGGTATAAGAAAATTTGCTGATTCGCATTTTCAAAATTATCATTTTTATGATAAACATATATTTAGTGCCTCATGCAGAATATAGGTACGCCTAAATCTGATGGCATATTCCAACCCTTTTTAATTTATTTGTGAAAAAATTACATGGAGGATATATTCTAAGACGATGCGCACACAGGTGGTTAAACTCTACCCTTTACTTTGCCTTGTCTTACCTGAATTTCGTTTTTTTTTTTTTTTTTTTTTTCCTTTCTTCGCGTTATTTTTCTTTTCTCGGCATGAGTTAGTGCGAAAAGAAAAAAAAAAAAAAAAAACGCCGCAGGTGAGTTGATGGTAAAAATAAGTTGAAGAAGTAGCAGCCAAACACAGCTTAATATACCTGGAGAGAAAATAGGGATCGCTTCTATACTGTACTGCAGCACGATAGGTATACAGAACTCGGGGAAAACTCTGGTAGTATTCAGAGCTCAGAGGTTTGCGGCTATCTTAAATTGAATCTGCCACGAATGGCCGTTGCTGCTGCGGTCTATAGAAACTATGGTTAAACCTATAAGTATATACAGGTGAGTATAAATTTCTCTCTCTCTCTCTTTTTTTATACACTTATTATAGTTCATCATATTCGAAAAAGAGAGAAATATAAGTATAATATTATAAGATGAAATGAAATGAAGCGTGATCAATCATTTCGTTTCGAAGTATTATTGGATTAGTGCGAGAAGAAAAAAATAACATAAAAAAAATGTAACCAACCATTTACTAGAATTGCGGTATATAATATAATATTTTATATATGCCTGCCTATACATATATCACTCACGTAAGAGTAAAGTGAGGTATAGTCGCTCGATGATCGCCGAGGAGAGAAGAGAATCTCACAAAAGACTGGCAAAAGCCTTTGATGCAGTCTTAAGGGTTGGTCAAGGGTTTTCCTTGCGGTCGAGTCGAGGGAGAAACTGCAAACGAATGGCCTAGATTAAAACTGCCGTGTAATCGCTGAGGGATTCTAGGCCTAGAATTGCGTCGATCATTATTTAAGCTCCAAACACTATAAGACGAAGAAGAAGAAGATGAAGATTAGCTGCGTTAGACTTGTAATGACAATAATTTCTCATCGCTATTTTACTAGATCCTGATGAAAAGGCAGAGAAATCTATTTTAATTACAATAATATCAAGTTGAATTTCGCACTCCTTGCGTTAGTCTTTACCGGTGAGTTTTCTCCGTCTTTAGACCTAAATAATCGCAGATTCGCAGCTCTTTGGAGTATCAAACGTTAAAGTAAGAATTAAGTGAGGAAAACGATACTGGCGACTCTCTCTCTCTCTCTCTATCCGCGAGTAAATATAACCAGACTTTGCCTCTCAAAGAGAATACATCATAGACACCGGGGATAAAAATCCCTCAGAAAAAAACAAAAAAAAAAAAAAAATCGGGACAAAGTTAGGTACCTACATATACACAGTGTTTATTGGGTCCAGAATTCACTGCTGCTGCAGGGACAGAAAACAGGACCATAGCCGAACCGCCGCACCCGATCAGAACGAGATGACAGATCAATACGCACCCTATTTCCCTCTCTTTTTATCTTTCCACTCTCCCCCGCCTCTCTTCCTCTCTCTTTCTCTCTCTCTCTCTCTCTTTCTACCAACGAAAATCTTTTGCCTCATCGTTTCCCCCCTCGATTTTTGATTTTAGATTATTCCATTTTTCATTTTTTTTTTTTTTTTTTTTTTTTTTGTGACCGTTTTCTCGCAAATTTTTGACGTTCCGAAAAATATTCCGAGATCGAGAATTAAACGAGGATCTGTATATTGTGTGTATATAGCTTAACTCTATACCTCGAGCTAGATACGTTCTGTGGTGTGGGTTGGTTAAGCGCGGTAGCTGGTTTCCTGCCAGACTTTTCTCATCCTTTTATATGATAATCGGGACGTATTTGCTGGAGCTCACGTATAAACAGGGAAACGATATTGGGGCCAAGGAAAGGAAAGGAAAGGAAAGGAGTGCACGTTCTATCGTCGCCACATCCATGCAGGAGCGTAGGGAGCTCGCAAGACCGATGAGTTTCTTCCCTGCAGCATTGGCCGGCATCGCGCGCAGTTTCCTATTTTCATCCCATTTTCGTCCTGTATTTTATCCCTTTTCCTTACTACTTTACTCTCCACTATACGCGGGTATAATAAATATATAAATATATAGATATACCTACTACAGACGATGGAATATCTTTTCTCGATCGTTTTTCACATTAAGTTTAAAAATATTCGTTGCCGTGTGGATGTGTAATGAAAGGTAACGATATAATAACCGCGTTCCATGACGTATATATGTATAAGGTACGTCTTAACTACTCCATAGCACCCTTCTTCGGGTTATAAGAGTATAAAATTTTCTGTTAAACAATACCGCCCTCGGACGACGGGGCTTTCGTCCTCGTAATTAATTATTCATGGGGACCAAGGATACCGGAAGTACGTGCACGGGGACCACTTTTATGGTCACTTGGTTCCGGACCGGAGCTGAGCCGAGCCAAGCCAAGCCAAGCTGAGCTCAGGCTACTCGACCTCACTGACACTTAAATTTTAACTGCCTCGCCAACTCCTTTTTGCGGCTACTAGCTGACGCCGACCTTTGATCATCATCCCGCCCCCAACTTATTTTTATCCACTTTATGGCCGAGTACCTACCTACCTACCCTACTAACTCGTCTGTACTAAATTGGCCAGATTTTTTACACGCGCCTAACCGCGAATGGGAAAAACAGATTCAGTCATTCGGCTAATTTTTTTTTTCTTTTTTTTTTCAAAATTAAATTATAGCACCAATTATTGAAAATTCTTTATCGATTTATATTTCAAATTCGTAATAAAAATTGATCTATTTTCTCAGAATTTTTACTTCCGCTGCTGCACCTTATCCTCGAGACGACTCTAATCATAGCACGACTTTTCTGCCAGCACGTGCTTTATATCCACGTGTCATTCTCTATTTTTCCGACTCGTAAATATCCCCATAAAGTAAGTTGATACGAGCACGTAAAGCGTTTCGTAGATTCTGAGATGAGTACCACCTCTCTCTCTACGTCTACGTGTCAGATAATATGTAGTGTACCTGGTTCTTATTGTTAGCGAAATGTTGTTTCTTCGGTAAAAAAAAAACAACAAAAAAAAAAAAAAACGACGTAGGTACAGTTCTAGATTTTTCTCCTTTTTCTTTTTTTTTTTTTTTTTTTTTTTATACCAACTCTTCCTCCTTTTCCTATATACGTGGTGAATTGCGTTTGAGTTAGCATTGTGACGTTACAAGATATCGCGTCGAGTCGACGTATAGGTACATATACGATATTCCAGACAGTTTCCCAAGTTTTCAGCCCATTTCACATCTCGCTCCTTGACTTTTCCTCCACGCTTACTTTTTCTATTCCCCGTAACTCAGAGAGGGATTTAATTTTATTTTACATTCCTCACCACCCCCATCATCATCCTTCTATATACCTGCAGTGGCACATTTCGTGTAAAAACAATAAAAAGAAAAAAAAAAAAAAAAAGAGAAAAAAAAAAACAACAACCCTTCGCCTTCACCCTTACCTTCACGTTTACGTTTACGTTTATAGTACACTCGCGTATTCCGTGAAAGAATTCTTTATAACGTATAGAGTTTTTTATCGTAGAAAAACACCCTTCAACTATACCTTTGATCTTCTTCATACACCGTAACACTTTTCTACCAAGCTAATTTTTCCCTTGTAGTATAGTTTCTCCCTCCCTTCTTTTTCTAACCACCATTCTTCTAATTTCTCCCTTCTTTTTTTACCACCACAGCCTTTTACCTTTCTTCGATTTGAACTGTATATAATATACAGAAGAATTTTTGAGCATATCTCGATTATCATCATCGCGAAATTAATTCGTGAATAAAAAGGCTGATCAATGGAATCTGCATCGGGGTTGTTGCAAGGGAAAAGAAACGGATATAGAATAAAGGAGCTGCTGCAGGGGGGAACGGATGGATCGCTATAAACACGAGGGTAAAAATGAGAGGCTTGGAGGGTTTGTGTATCGGTATTTAATCTAGACTCGAAAGTATTTGTATTCCGGGTTGGTATAGTACTACCGCGTTTATATGAGTTGATGTTTTTCATCTACGCCCTGGAAAGGGCGGGAAAAAGAGCAACGGAGAAACGGGTAAACCGAGATCGAGAAGGTAGGAAGGAAGGAGGAATGAAGGCTGAAAAAGTAAAGCGAGAAAGAAGAAGAAAAAATGAAAAAAAATTCCTTCGAAAATCCAAAATTTTTTTTATCTAATAGAGAATTTGTGCTTTTCCTTTTTTTTTCTTTTTCTTTTTACTTCCGTTCTCTTTCTTTTTTACTTTCTTTCTTTCTTTCTTTGGAACTCAATAACGATTATTTTAAGCCTCGCTAATTGCTCAGCTAACGATAAGCCCACAAGTTTCGGGTTTATATGTCCAACCAGAATCCCAAAATCTGTGAATTCCTTCGCCCCTCATCCACCCCGGTACTTCCGCGGCCAGTTTGTTATAATTAGCGACTCAGACGGTTGCGACGATACCGCACGTCGCCACACTCTGCCTCCAGGTAATACGCTAGGTAGTTACGCGTAATGCGAATATTCAAATGCTAATTTCAGACACTTCAAGTTAAACTATAATATTAGGTCACACCCTGCTAAAATCTGTTCCAAAAACGTTGAAAACAAATTAAAAATGAAAAAAAAAAAGGGTTTATACACTCGTTTTATTCTTTTTTCTTTATTGTTTCTCTGATTCATTTCGAACTTCATTAAAATTGTCTTATTTTTTATTTTATTTTATTTTATTTCATTTTTTTCTTATGTACCTCGCTATATACTTGTTTTATATTTAATATACTATATAAACGCTAGTATAAATAGCCAACTGAGTATAAACAGATACCCCCTTAAATCTCCGACTGGCAAAGCGATTTCAGTTCGGTTGAAGAGGTTCTTCGGCTTATCGCAATTACCATTGCACGTAGCAATATTAATCTAAAACTTTGAACGAAGTTTACTCGCGTCATTTAATTTTCCACCTCTCTCTCTCTTTCTCTTTCCCTTTCTCCCTTTATCTCTCTTCTCTCGTTTTTCACCCCCTAAGGCACTTTTGCCGAATACTTCTTCCTCCTCTTCTTCATTCTTGCTCTTCTTCTTCTTCCTCTTCTTCTTCTGCTTCTTCCCTTTCCTTCTGCTTCGAGACGTTGGAAACGGAGTAGGTTAGCCAGGCGTGCTTTAAAACCTCGGCCTCGCTTAAACTTTCTTCTTTAACATTTAAAAGTACAATTTGTCAATTTACTCTCCGCCTTTATCTATACATCCTTGATATTTTCTTCGTGGATCAAGATGAGCGAGAACGAAAAGTGGTGGTGGTGGCGGCGTTATTTTCTCCGCGGTTTATGATCTCTACCTTATTTATTTCTCTTTTTTATTTAATCGCGTGCATTCGAATACCTATACGTTGCTTTTATGAGTGTAAAATAAAATTAGATATGATCGCCACTTTTCGCACCGCTAAAGTAAACTCCTCGTTCTCGTTATTCTGAGAGTAGGTAGTAGGTAGTACCTACCTACCAGTAAATTGCATGTTTTCAAGTTTCCCTGTCAATAAGGGAAGATAAACTGCAAGCCAATTTTACTAATTAATGTTTACCGATGTTTTCGCCTTCTGGCTAGAACTCGGTCCTCGCACTTTTTAACTAAAAACTTGGTACTCGGTGTGCTTTGAAAAGCCCTCGTTCACGATGATTTATGCCTTGATTAACTAACACCGCGCTGGATGACAGAACAGATAAATTACTAAAACTCCTTTTCCCCCAACCAAAAACGTTCTTAGACTTGGCCAAGCGGAGTCTACCAGACTTTGGACAACATAAACTGTAAAAAAAAAAAAATAATAATAAAATTTATTATTCAAGTATGACCCAAAGATACAATTTTATCAATAGCAAGTAAGCAACGGCGTGCTACAGTCGCCCTAAAAGTTTAGTTCAGAGATTCAGGCTACATAGGATATCGATTATTTAATTTTATTATCCATCTGTCCTCGACGTTATATTAAAACCACATTAAACGTTTGACCAAACGCGTGGGCAACGATCTGTAAAAACTATCCAATACCCAAATCACGTTTCCACTGTGCACTGTGCTGAACTGCTGCACACGTGTCAACGAATCGTTAATATTTTTCTCCTATACGTATATTTGCATATAATATCAAGCTATATGTAGGTTCACTGCACCTTTTTTTTTTTTTTTACCATTTTTTGATTTATTCATCATCGATGTTTCAATCATCGCCAATTAAAAGAGAAATTTAATTTAAAAAAGAATAGAAGTCAAAGTAGAGAATAACATAATGAAAAGATAGGACCGTTGTGTCTTGTTTTATCAATACAGTTATAGGAAATGATGATAGAAAATGACTAATACAAATCAATTATGGTATCGTAATTTTGGAATTTGCGAATTAATAACCATCATAAATGTGTGTGTGTGTGTGTGTGTATGTTTGATTTACAAATGGATCTATTCCTCTCAGTTATACCTATACCTACACGTATATATGTATGTATGTATGTACTATATGTACCACCGCTACATACATACCTAGTAGTACTTCAACGTCAAATATTTGCAAACGTTCTCGAATCCCTTCAGAGACTCGATTTCCTATCTCTTTGTCGCAACAGCTTGTCGATGCGATGTTACAGATCTATACGCATATACTCACGCAGTGTGAGTATGATCATGAATGAGGGAGTTTGAAATTCGTTATATAAATATAGAAATTGACTAGTAATTCAAATGAAAATCTCGATTGTTTACATGCACAGTGTTTGAAAAAATTAATGGCAAAACTAAATTTCCATTCAGTTGTATGAAAATTCTTATTTTTCCATCATACATATATATCCGATCTTTGAAAATTCTTTTTGCATAAATTCTATGTACACATAGCTGATCATTACACCTGCAACAGCGATGATCATTGATTCGTATATAAACCCCTGAGTGACGTTACAGGGCTAAAATCTAACGGCTATTTGAAATGAGCTCAGCGCGGTGTTGGCGGTGGGCCAAAATCCTCGTCACAAAACACGGTGTAGGCAGCTAGCAAACAGGTCCAACAGAGAGGAAATAGGCCTGGTTTTATCCCGGGATCGATATGCTCCCATCTTTCTCTCTCTATCTCTCTTTATACATCTCTTTCTATTTGCTGTGGGCGGTCAGGGCGAGGGTGCAGAGGGTGCAGAGAGTGCGGTGGGGGAGAGTGCGTGAAAATATCGCGTAATCTCTCGCTCTCTTTCGCTCTCTCGCCTGACCATTGGTACTTATACGCGTATATATGTATATAGGGCATTCCAGCTCAAACCACGGGGTCATCGGCCAAAACCCCTTTCGATTTTTATCCTACATTTTTTTTTTCTTCTAATTTTCACAAATTCAGGTTCCATTTTGGGCCTGAAATGACACAAAAAAATTCATTGTCAATATCGAAGGGGGTCTGGCAGATGAGGCTGTGATTTGAGCTCGAATGAACCATTTGTATATGTATAGAATGTAGGTATATGTACCTACTCGTTCGTTCGTTCGACAAGAGTAAAGAGTGACTACATACATGCATAGATAGACAGAGAACCAAGCCAGCCCAGTTCTATACTATACTGCAGCATTGTATACGCGTACTTATAGCCCACGTTATATCGATTCTCAGCATCGTTGCGAGGGCTCGATGAAGAACCCCCTTGGTTTCAGGATAGAGCAGCTAACGGTAAGGGAAAATGGCTGGGAAACCAGAAATCCTCCCTTTCTCTACACCAAACATCTCCTACCGAATTGCTGCACCCCCGTATTCCGCGTAGTCGTGCCAAAGCGGTACTTTTACCACCCTAAAACGGGGGGATGGCCAGACAGCTCGCCGCCGACTTACGACAATATATATAAATTTCTCTACATATCTATCCTCGACCCTTTTACTATTTACTATTCGCTACTATACTTATTCTTCACCTACTAAACTAACACCAAAATATATCATCAAGGTGCAGTATAGGAAAATACTTGAATCCCTGATTCTTTAATCCGTTTTTCGAAAAAGTGGAACAATCTTTTACACTTCATTTGATATAAGATTTTTCGAAAGAGGTATACAACGGACTTGGAAGAAAAGAAGCACACCACTCGGATCTAGAATTCCGAATTGATACAAGGGGTCTTGAAATCCTGTATCCTGCAGCACGAGCATAGATCACGGAATCAAGGACAGTTCCGGTACTCTCAGCGCACTCGAATTCCTCGGTGGTAAAGATTCGTAGGAACGTCGTCCTCGGTGTCTACGGTGTCGGGGTGCAGTGCAGTGCTGCAGGGTTATCATAAACATGAAATAAACATGAAGCGAAAAGTTTCCAGACGCGACAACGCAACGCTGACTCCTCCAGGACTGGCTTTTGCTCTGCCTTATTCCACGTCTATTTGTATTCCTTTATTTCTTACTGAAATGCACCTACCTACCCCTATACAGAGTGTGCAGCTCTTGTACCAGCTATACAATCTACGAGCGTCGATTGGCAAGTTCCGTTGTTGTAGCCTGTTGGTAGAAAGGTAGATGTAGGTACGCCGCGAGGAAGTGGCTTCCTGTTTACCCAACGTATACCCAAATAACTTGTGAATTTTTCAAGAATATTTTTCTCCCCCATATAGAAGGGTGTAAGAAACCTCGCGGATATACTACCTACGACGAGGATGTAGATGCAAGGAGAAAGCTCGTTGCGTTTAGAATTCAGAATTTAGAATTTGGAATTCGAAATTCAGAATTGAGAATTGAGAATTGAGAATTCGGAATTCGGAATTTCTGAAACGTAGTAGTAAATGTCATGGCCCATTCGAATATATATATCTGCGGATAATTTATTTCCGAGACGTTCACGGAATATATCAATTTATTCCGGGTGGCTAGATGATTGCTTCTCATCTCTGAATCTCGCCAAATGTACCCATCTTCTTCTTACTGCAGAGCTGATTCATGAGAATCGGAAACCGAAATCGTGCCTTGAAAGATCGTTCCTCAATCGAAGTATAATATTATACATAAATTACATACTAAGCCAAGATTAGTTACTTAATACGAGAAAATTCAGTAGTAGCGCTCAGTTATCGGTCAGACACTACAGCCTACTATTTCTTTGCAATGGTTTTATTATTCCTGATGATTATTATCATTAACTTCCGCTCTAAAATTATAATCGACGATTTTTAGTCCTAGAATTTGCGTTAATTAAATCACCTGAATTTTCTATGACTAGTATAATAAAACTGAATCCATAGTCCGTATTATGCGCTGCAGTTATAATTTATAACGAGATGACGTTTCAGCGCTTGAGGACGAAAGTTATCGCGTTGTGGATCGTTTGTTCGAGAAATATAATAGATAGAAAATAAAAAGGAAAGAAAAAAAATGCAAAAAATGCAAAAAAAAAAAAGAGAAAAATTAGTAGAAGGAAGGGTGGACTGAAACGGGAGACGGGAGTGGGTGGACTCTGAGTCCTCCGTGAAATGAAATTACGCATTCACAGTTGGAATCGAGTTTGGCTTTGCGGCGGGCGTACAGAATCGCTGCCCGACATCCTGTTTGGACCCGTTGATTTATGAAACGTGCCCGGGACATGGAACACAAAACACTGCTGTTCCCTCGGCCAATGCGACTCTGTGGCCACCCAGGATAAAGGGAGAACCAACCAAACTCCAGCCACACCAACATAACGGCACTAACTCTACCAACGGTCCTAAAACAAAATTTCTCAAACCTCCTGTTTTCGTATAACTTTGACGAAACTATATTTTTTTTCTCATTTTATTCAACTACTTTTCTTCTCTTTTCATTTTTTTTTTTTTTTTTTTTTTTTTTTTCGGGAACAGAGTTTTCAGATTTTCGTTTCGCTATACCTAGTCGTCAAACGACACGGACATATAGATTAAAACAATGGTCAGTGCATGTAGGTAATATGTGTGTGTTTTGAGGGTGCGTTGAACGCTGGGGAGTATAACATGAATATATTTTATATATATATATATGTACATCTTTTTTTTTTTCTTTTTTTATTCGGAACGAGGTGGTTCTCGTGGAATCAATTCACTTTGTGCAATTTTATGCATATTCATTGGGTGGCTATTGTAATTCCCGGTACCTCGGCCCATTAATTTGAACTAACGGTTACCCGTGGATAAATGGTTCGCGGTAACAGAAGTGTTGTTTTATTTACGAGCTATTTGCGAGGATGATATAAATACAGGAGTTTGAATTTCTACCTATCTACCTACCTACCTACCTTATACCTAGCTATGTAACAACAGGCGATAATTGTGGAAGGTAAAAAAAAGAAAAAAAAAGAAAAGGAAAGGAAAGGAACTTTCATCAGACAAAGGAAAATTTCAGGCTATCAGATCTGATACGACATAGAAATTTGAAAACGCTAATGGTTCCGAACTATGAATGAAAGGTGACGGTTGTCTCCCGGCTCCGGATATCAAACTTCGAGCTTTTGTTTCGTGCAGAATATAATATAGGTACGCAGACCTTATCGTAATTACAATTTAACCCGCGCGACTATATTATATGTATATTCGATCGGTGAAATTTAATCTTATATTAAAAATTGAAACCAGAGACTATATAATGCCTGTTATATATATATATATATATACTAGACCGGTTCAAAAAAATCGACTATTCTTTTTCTTACAATTTTCGCATTGAAATACTTTCGGGGGGCTGAAAAAAGATGCCTGTTAAAAGCGGAGCTCTTAATATTAAGATTTAGAGGTCGCTCATCGCGGATTTCTATTTTCCATTTGAATAGCATAGGAAATTTTTTTTTTTTTTTTTATAATTTTGTAGCTCACAAACCAATGAACAAATCCAAATGACTCAAACATACAGTCCGATCTCTCAATAAACCCTCTCTCTATAAACCCGCTTCCCCAGTTTCTCGCTCGAAGCGTTCCCCCACTCTGCCTATTAAGACATAGCGTAGCGAGGAAAGAGAGAGACGGAAAACCATTGGTGCGACTAGCGAAGAAGGCAGAGTGGGGGTACCTCATTTCGTGGAAAAACTCTTCCCCTTGGCGGCTTGGGAGGGCTTATAGAGAGATCGGACTGTATTTTCATAGGAAATCGAACACTCTACAAAAAGCTTCTCTTATCATTTTTTGATAAATTGACTCCTTCCAAAGTTATTCAAGGTCAAATTTCGATTTATAGTTGAGATAATTATTTTTTTTTGTGATTTTTTTTCCACAATGATAGATACATTTTTTAGAGTGTTCAATCCCCTATCAAAATATGTAAGAGTCATTTGGATTCGTTCATTGGTTTGTGAGCTACGAAATTCTCAAGAAAAAAAAATAAAATTCCTATGCTATTTAAATGGAAAATAGAAATCCGCGATGAGCGACCTCTAAATCTTAATATTAAGAGCTCCGCTTTTAACAGGCATCTTTTCTCAGCCCCCCGAAAGTATTTCAATGCGAAAATTGAAAGAAAAAGAATAGTCGATTTTTTTGAACCGGTCTAATATATACGTTTCTTTATATGCAATCGAACTCTTTGGAATAGAGTATATATGCGGTAAATAGAGAGAAAGAAATAAAAACAAAAAGACTTTGGCAACCCTTACGCCCCTGCGATTAGTGTTCAAAAATGACGCGACGCGCGTGACTGAAATCGGCAGCCACTGCCATTGCTGCACAGTTGGTAGAAAATTGGATCGTGACACGTACGGAAAGCTCTACAATATATATATATATATATATATATATATATATATAGAGAGAGAGAGAGAGAGAGAGAGTTAGTATCGAGCGAATTCTCTCTTGCTATATAGGTGTAATAGGTATATGTATAGATATATGTACCTGTATAACGTATAACGTAGGTATATACATACACTAGGGTTTTTCGTTAAAAAAGAATTGATGCCAAGTGATAAAATTTAACAAGATAGGAGGAATAAAAATGCTAGCTCTCTTCTTAAGTGACTATGATTGTCGTTGATCAGACGACGTACATTTTTTTTCTTATTTTTTTTTTTTTTTTCTTGTAAGATAGTCCTAACGAGACTGGTATTGTTTAAAGCGATATATATTTCGAGCGTTCGAAACTAGATTTCAATGAGCTTCAAGAACCTGAATCAGTTTCTGCATTAAAGATTTTTGTTCTCGTTATACGGAATCGTCGGAATTTTATACGATCATCCCGGTGACGAGAACGCTCAGAAACATTTCCCACGATCAGTTTTGCTGAATCAGCTATATTTCAGGATCGAAAAGTTTGTGGAAGATATCGGTCAAATGCATGTGGATGCAACATTTCGAGAATTGTCAAAACAGAGAAGTTGAAGTGAACCGGAACTTTTGCCTCTTCGAATTCTCTGAGAGTCCAGTGCAGCGCGCAGGTACTAAAAATTGCAAATTCCGTTCCCAAGTTGGAATAACTGTCATGACAATCGGAAAATTTCAAGCGTCTTTATACCATATTGGAACATCACATCAACATTACATATGACATGATGAACGAGTGTGCATTAATTATACGATTAATTTCAACTGCAGGTTATTATAAAAAAATAAATAAATAAAATAAAAAAAAAATAGAATTGAAAATGAATAAGAAGAAAAAATAAGAAAAAGAATAAGGGAGTAAAGCCTGTATACTTATACAAGTTGGAAATCCGAAGAAATATCGAATCGATTTGGTCAGAAGTAGCGGCAGCTGGTTGGGGACAGAAGCAATCAGAAGTCAGGAGGAAGCACTCTGCAGCTACCTCGCGTCCTCTTCGTCGAGGTCGTAGAGTAAGAGATAGATATAGGTAAAACAGAGATAGAGAAAGACAGAATTGCAGAATGGGTTGGTTTAACGCCAGCTATTTGAGATAATTGATAGCTTGAATAGGCTTACATCTCCCGTTATAGCTACACGGAGATGTGCTAGTCGAATGCAATTTCCCCGGACTGGACAGAGAGAGTGAGAGAGAGAGATAGGACAGATAGATAGAGAGAGAGAAAATAGAGAGAGAGAGAAGACCAGTCAGACTGCATTAGTCCATTCGCAACCCTAGGAACTATTGACGTCACACAACCCCGTTTCTATCAGGCGCCATTTCGCATTGATGTCCGCCTTTTAGCCATGCCAATATCATTCCCCCTTGCTATTTGTCGCGCCCGACCATCAACGGATTAATCTCTTTATTCAGACACGAATACATGCTTCTAGTTCTTCTTTTATTTTCATTTTTTCTTCTTTCTATTTTTTTTTTCTTTCTTTTTTTTTTCTCATTTTTTCCACGATCATATACATACATATAAGAGAGTAAAAAAAAAAAAAAAAAGAAGAAGAAGAGAAAGAAAAACAAATTTTGCACACAATATTGTGATTATAATTTTTAATTACAAAAATTTACATCGTATATACATAAATCCTCGTATGTACGTATAATAACGAATTTTTTTTTTTTTTTTTTTTTTTTTTTTTCCACGTTCTCCATCCCTTTATACAAACCCCAGAAGCGCTTCTTTGTTTTTATTTTTATTTTTTTACTTTTCATTTTTTATTAATAATTTTATATTTGTTTAAAAAAAATTTATTCAGTTAATTTTTATTTTCTCTTTTTGTTTTTTTATTTTTTTTTTTTTTTGTTATCACGCGAATTTATTCCTATATCTGTAAAACCTCCCTCGTAGCAAAAATCACCACCGTTAGGGTATAGTGCCTATATACCTTCGAGATCGCAATCGGTTATGTATATGCGGCATGGTACAATGCATGAAGAGAACGGGCAACACGAGAGAACCGCCTCATATTTAATCGCCGCATATTTGATGAATTACGTACCCGCGCCCTCGACGCGAGACGGCCGAAATTTGTTGGTAACGTCAAAAATTCCATCAAAGAGAAAAGAGACCGATCTCTCTTCCATCATTCACGTAAGAGAGGACGTCCCGTGTGCGATCCCGCATCAGGAAGACAAATTGTTTCACAATTTTCTTGATCTTTTTTATAGTTTTCTCAATAAGGTCACGAAAAAAAAAAAATTCTCTCAGATCTTTCGTTTAGAAATAGTTTTCATCCTCTTGGCGTATATATATATATGTATATATATAAAAGACCGTATAAGAGAAAACTAGGAATATACAAGGGTAGATAAATATACGGCATAACGTTTCTTGACCCGCAAAGAATGCGGAAGCTGAAAGAATGTTTCTGAACTTACGTGTCATAGTCTTTATTCGTGTAAGGGTAGGTAGGTAGGTATAGGTCTGCTTCAGCTGTTACATAAAATAAGCTCCCCATGCACACTATGACCCCATAATACTATAATGTACGGAATTCTGAAAAGCCGAGAGAAAAATAAAAACATGAAGGAAGAAGAAAGTTGAAAAAAAAAAAAAAACCAAAAATGACAAAAAAAAGTGTCAAACTCTTGTTACATATTTTCATTTTCATTTATTATTAAAATATTAACAACTATAAAGACTATGTACACCCTAATCCTTCGGCAATGATCGTGACCGAGTATTAAATCGTACGCGCAGTAGTAGAGCCCCAGGACTAGTCGGCCGTGATCCTTGTCGAAAGTGGCCAGTCCCAAGTAGTCCTAGCAGGCAGGCTCCTACCTCTTGGCCGGACTCTGTCCCGGCTTAGTGGTTTAATATCCAACTTGGTCATTCCGATATAGAGTTTATCCCCTCCGTGCTCATACCCTCCACCCAGCTGCAGGTCTCAGGGTTATCCCTTCGAAACCGCGACCGTAAAGTGGAGTGCCGCCGCGCCGTTATCCCGCGAAGTGTTCTCGCCAGCAACCCCTAGAATTAAGTTACACTTTGTCCCCTTATAAACCCCCCTTATACCTCAGTCCGAAATTTCCTCCTACTTTCAGCCCTCTTGCGGACGGCGGTTTCCCATAATTCTGAACGTACTTAAAGTTGAACACCGAGCGGCAAAGTTAGCATATAGTACACGATATTTTTTCTTTTAAATTTATTCGATCTTACGAAATAGAAATTATGCACATTTTTCATTTTTAGTATATAGGTATAAAATATTAACCAGTGAAACGTACAACATACGTGAACGAAAGAGAACAATTTTCCATTCTTATACCTTTCGACATTTGGACTAGGCTTTTATTTAGTAAAAATAAGCAAAGAATGGGGTAAAAAAAGAAAAAAAAAAGAAGAAAGAAAAAAGAAACGAAAAAGTACGAAGTAACTTTGGTAGCACCTCTCGGGGCGTAAGTTCTGAACGTTTCACCGTGGCTAAGAGCATGGTAACCCCGAGTGCGGCGATGGTGGGGTCTAGCTCACATATAAACGACATTTAATGGAGAAGACCCTGGGAAATGGTGGCTCGTCCGAACGCGGAAAGAGGAAAGAGGAAAGAGGAAAGAGGAAAGAGGTTGGAGGGTCGCTTTAGCACCGGGCCATCCAACGGTCGTTCTGTCTCTCCCTTTCGCCTTGATTACGTCATCTCGTAGGTTAAGCTTCTCTCGCAATTACGCCCTAATTAAATTCGTCGAGACGAAGAAGCTGCTGCTGCTGCTATGCGCCACTATCACATCTCACAAGATATTATATCTCAGTATCTACACAAACCCCCTTATGCATGCTGTGCACACCTTCTAAGAAAAGTCTCTAAAAAAAAAAAAAAATTAATAGCTCATCATATTAAATTATCAATCATTTATATGAACAGAACGATACCACATCCAACTCCGTATTTCATCCGATCGCCGTATAGGTAGGTACGGGTGGTAGAGTAAACATTGACCTAAGCCGTGTGGCATAGGGCACAGTGATTACCGCTACGACGTGAGCGAGGCATAAGACGACGAAGGAAGTCGGGTTTTGGGTATTACCTGGGTCCTCGTTACACACACTTATCCCCGTCCACTTCTCTTCTCTTCTCTTCTCTACTCTGCTCTTCTACTCTTCACTCCTTGGGGTTTGGCCCCGTCGTTGGTAACCCTTAGGGCAATACACACCGTCATCTCGGGCAACGGGCCCCTGACGTAGTGTTGCACCCTATTTCCTACCCCATATACGGTAATATATTTTAGTTCTCAGGTTGAGTTAGCCTGACAAAACCTGTCGGCTTTTCTTGAGTATATGGGCCGAGGTCTCATAATGCGCCCTGTACCTGAGGGCGTGATATGACCTAGCCTGAAGATACGTGATGACCAGAAATTCCATTTATTTCAAACCAAAGAAACAGTATTTAACTTCGTAAAAATTAGATCAATTATATTCGACATCCGAGTATAGGATTTCTATACCATTTCGATTTCTCGAGAAAAACAAAAAAAAAAAATAAAAATAAAAAAAAAAACGAGATAGAGATGCTGGATCTGGTTCTGAGTCCGGACCCCTAAACCTGTATTAAAAATCAAATAGATCTGGGGATATAATTCATAAATAATTCACGTATACTCTGCCTCCGGGATTCGAGCAGCTGACTCTCTCTCTACCGCCCTATATATCGTATAAGGCGTATTAGGGGTAGAAAAGAATCGGTCAAGTTAAGGTCAAAGGTTAAAGATTGAAGTAGGTCAAATTACGATAAAGAATAAACTCAATTTTTTACATTTTATTTCCGATCCTATTATCATCGCTCACAGCCCTTTCCTCTCTTTCTCTCTCTCTTTTTTTTCTTTTCGCCGCAAGAAAAAGTAGAAAACCAGTCTACCTATATAAAATCTACACGTAAAAAATAGCCCGACAATGCGATAGTCTCTATAGTTATTATACGCTCGTTTGTTGCCCGCTATATATACCTCCGCGGTGGTACAGATATTTATCTAACTTCGTAGGTAGGCGCATGTTAGGTACTTCGTGCTTTTCGCTTTTCCCTTTTCTTCTCTTTCCTTTTTTTTTTTTTTTTTTTTTTTTTTTTTTTACCACAACTTATCGAGCCAGATTGGACCTTTTACGAGCCCGTATAAAAACACCGAGATAACTGGCAGCGCGCTGCTCGCTCGACTCGCTACTGAAATATTGCATTTCAAGTGTGTCTCTTCTCCGTTGATTCTTCTGCGGCCCCTGATTTGTAAATTTGAAGAAATTTCGAAGAAGTTTGATATGTAAAAGTTCCTATAATTCAATATACGTATAAGAATTTCAATGGAGATATTTTTTACTATTGCGATAAGTTAAAAAATATTTAGCCAATCGATTATTCTAACGGATTTGTTTTATTCTCCTGTAGGATTAAGGATTCGCGGAGGGGGGGGAGAGGGGGAGGTCCGTGTTCGCAGATGATCTAAAGCAAGCTAAGCTACTCGAATACTCGACGATTTTGTTCTGAGTAAATTCTAAATCGTCTAAAGTCTGAATACCGAAGTGTTGAAAGCTCAGAGAATAGGTGGGTGCGGGGTTCTGGCTTTAAATAGTAAAAAGGGGGATGCGGAGAATTTCTGTTGCGTGGGGCTAACACGCGTTGAAAAGCTGTTCCGCGAAGGTGGTGGCTTGTAACGCTACGTAACTTAACGTAACGTAACGTAACGTAACGCAACCTAACGTGACGTAACGTAACGTAACGTAACACAACGGCTTTGGCAATGGCCTTAGAGAATCCTGGCGCGCGCCTCCAAGCGCGATGTATTTCCACACTGTCTCGATGAATAATTTATACGCCCCCAGACCCGGGGCGCTAAGTAGCAGGTGTTACTTCAGGGGTAGTAGTAAAGGGAAAAGGCAAAATGGAAAAGGGAAAAGCGAAAACCGAAAAGCGAAAAAGGAAAAGGGAAAAGGGAAACGGGATAACGGAGGGGTATAGAAGGAAAACCGGAAAAGAGAGAGAGAGAGAGAGAGAGAAAGCGAAAGAGCGGAAGTAAGGGAGAATTTGTTGTTTACCGTTTTCTCGTTTGGCTTTTATCTATATATATGTATCTATATGCAGAGTTGTACAGTGATGAATA
The DNA here is from genome assembly GCA_943736025.1 of Tenthredo mesomela. NCBI lineage: Eukaryota > Metazoa > Arthropoda > Insecta > Hymenoptera > Tenthredinidae > Tenthredo > Tenthredo mesomela. Next base: position 1,967,401 of record OX031020.1, on the reverse strand, counting down.
GTTTGTCGTATACTCATAGCATAGATATGTAGGTACGTATGCTGAATCGATTAACTTATTATTATATTAACGATTAGTATATTAACTTTTTCTGTCATAAAAAAGGGTTTTTAATATAACGAACCCGTTTATTCCTTTTTTACACGAGCCTCGATATATCGTATCGTGTATACTACAAAATTTTGATCGAATAATTTAAGGATCGTAATCTAGTTTGAATTATTATTATTATTTTTTTTTTTTTTTGCTATATATATTCCGTTGTTATATCATTTATCATTATTATAACCGAAAGTCCCATGCGATTTCTACCCCTTTTTTTTTTTTTTTTTTTTTAAATATCTTATATTTATAGTATATATATAAAATTTGAGATATATTTTAGGTATGTAAACATCTCGTAGGATATATATATATGGGACGATGTGGTGGTTAGTAGGAAGGAAAATGGGGTAGCTACGTTATAGGTAGGTTTGTATAAAACAACAGAAATACAAATCACGAATGATACTTGAAGTGGAAATATCTCTTGGAAACAAACAGACTATATGTATATAAGGATATATGTATATATGTAAAGATTTCGCGGAATATCATCGTGAAAATATTATAAAGAAAACCACAAACTTCTCTTATTCACAGATTTCGTATATAATATATATATATTTATATATATAGTATATATATAATATAATATACCCTCTTTTATTATACATAGTATAATTTATGATTTATCATCATTTTCATCGTGTCGTTTATATAGTTGAAAAAATTATTTCATCCCCTATTTATGAGATAATATACGAAATCCTAATATTTAAACGTAATATCTTATTTTTTTTTTTTTTTTTTATGTGAATAAAAATATCGAAAATATTTAAACTAAATTATAAATACTAAATATCAAATATTAATTCTCTGTTTCAGGTGAGTAATAAACCGATCCATCAACTTCCCAATTACCTCGACTATAATAACGAGCTAGTATACAATATACAGTCGCGTCAGCGTGAGTAATAATTTTCCTCAGCATCTATTCTTTATTTATTTATTTTTTCATTTTTCGATTAGTTTTTTTTTTTTTTTTTCTTTTTTTTTTTTTTTGTTTTCTTTCATCATTAGCAGCGTTTACGCTAATCATAATAATAATAATAATAATAATAATGGTGCAAGGAGACCCATGGTGCAACAAAGTTAACCCCCTTAGGGCAACGAACCGAAACCCACGGTAACAATAAGTTGGTTTGCCCTGCGGTTAACTGTCAGTAGTAACAGTCGACTTGTACCGGGCCTCGTTAGTAGTAACGAAGAGTACAGGTCAGACGACGACGTCGTTGATTGCCTTTACACAGTATAGCTGGCTCATATAGGAGGGGGAAAGACTTTCATAGGATTTAACTTGTATGTTATATAATTATTGTTAACATTATTATATTTTCAAATTTAATTATAATTGAAAAATGTTTCATTTTTTAATTGTTTTTCTATTTTTTTTTTTTTTTTTATTTTTTTTTACTTATTTAAACTTTTTTAGTTTCGTCGTTGCAAGGTATAGATTATTATTATAGTGTAAATGACAGGTGAAGTCGTTATAAGCTTGGTTTTTGGGCATTAATCATTTGGGTAAAATTTGTCAGTTCGAACGACGTTGACCTTGCGTGAACGAAAGACGGTTTTGGCCCCTTGATTTACGAGGTTGGTCCCAGCCGTCTTTCAACCCCTTAGGTGGTATCCTATGTTTCGTCATTTTTTTGCTCTTATATACTAGAATAGAACCTTATACCATATACCTACACGTATATATGTATATATATACCTAAAATGTCGTATAGCCTTTTGGAACGATCAAACTCTACAGGGAGAAGAGTGAAAAAAAAAAAAAGAAACACTTTCCCTCGCACGAGCGAGTGGCTAAAAAGAAAAAAAGGCTCAGGATTCAAGCTAGTGGAAATACGTATTTCATTAATTTCTTAGATTTGATGTATATACCTACAAGGAAGATAAAATACATAAGATTTAATGAAATTTCATTCGAAAATAGAAATTTTGTTTATTTTTTTTTTTTTTTTCCGTTTGAATCGGTTTTATTGTTAAACGTCGCGCGTCGCCTAGTCCGAGTCACGGTTTCGCATGTGATCCAGGTCGTAATACGGGTCAGAAGTCACAATCCTCAATGGCAGTGATACATTGCCACACGGCAGATGCGCGCCCCGTGCATCGGCTCGGTCGTTCATCACTGAGCGATCTAATAACCCCTCCGCGCTGTAGGGGTCGTAGAGTTTATGGTACGACGGCGACGAGAAGAGAAAGATAAGGGTAGAGAGAGCGAGAGAGTGGAGAAAAGAGGGAAAGAGGGAAAGAGGGAAGAGGGAAAAGAGGAAGAAAATGTTGGGTGAGGGCGGCGTCGCGACGCGCTCGCACAAACCGCCCTCAACGTACCGTGCAACACCGGATAGAAAGATGAACGTTTTTCTTTGTTACATCAGGGAATAACAAATTTTCAGGTCCACAGATGAATCCTGTTATTATAGGATATCTTTTGTGTATTGTGTGTTCAGTCCGGAAGTATACCATATAGCCGCAGTTTTATACCTGCAGTGATGATTTTCATCCGTACGATTTATAGAACGGAAAATAAAAACAAGGGTGGAAAATATATATAATAGGTGAAAGAAAAGGGATGTAAAAAAAAAAAAAAATAACTTAGGTATTGCATGAGAAATAAGTTGGTAAAAGTTTCGGATATTATTATTCAGCTATTGCCTTGACGGAGAAGCATTAAATTTTTAATAAAGTGGGTAAAGATTCGGGTGCATATATGTATATAAAAAGTAACGGATAAGTATATAAATCTCTAATCAATTTGAGTGAGTGCTGGCGGCTGGTTGATGTTTTAGTTTACATATAACGTCTCCCTTTGATACTTGCACCCTCTTTCTATATATATATTTATCTCCCTCTCTCTTGAGGCGAGGGTGTAGGGAGGGTTGAAATCGAATCGGACATCGGGATACCGCATTGCAGACTGCGGCCGGCTGCACTCGCCCTTCTTTACCTCGCCCCGTTTTCCCTCTCTCTCTCTCTCTTTCTCTCTCTGTTTTCACCCCTAGAATTTCATTCGGCTGCAGGGTCGCGGCGGGCGCTTACTTCGTAATTACCAGACAAAGAATAATCCGACGATAGTTGAATTACGCGGTGTATATAAGGAGAACTAAGGAATATGGGATAACATTCCACCCTGTGGTCCCGCGCGGAACTCTCGGGAAATAAAACCTTTTGTCATTACCTGCATCCGAATCACCCGCAGATTTTTTTTCTCCTCTATGGAATTCACCCCACGTGTTATTAATTAGAAATTTACTTTTTCTAGATTGTGAAACGAAAGACAAAAAATCATTCGTCCTTTGACGATCATAAATTTCTATTTCTGGTGTATAAAATATTTCCGGTTTATAAAAAAAAAAAGAAAAAAACAAAACGAAAAACGAAGGATATAGACTTTACACCGAGGCAGAGATCTGTTTTTGATAAACGTCATACTCAGGCGTTCTCTGCATGGATCTAGATTCCCAAAAATATCAAAATTTTCCTCTCTCGGCCATCCGGTTCCATCTTTCGTCTCCCTGTTTAACATTAATTTAGTTTACTACCTCTGCTACGGCTCGGTACGGTGCTTCGTGCGCAGCGTGTGTAATATATTAAACGTAATTACGGAATTAAAACTTGTCAGGCGAAACGAGGCTGCAAGCTAAAGGTAGATTCGTATAGGTATGAGATAGAACATTTCTGTATATAATATATACCTACGTTTTGTATGCATGAAAATAATTTAAAAAAATAAATAAATAATAACAATCGTTGACACAATATGCGTAGGAAAAAAAAAAAAGAGAGAGAGAGAGAGAGACAAGACAGGATGATGAATAAATGAAATCGAAAAAAGAAAAGAAGAAGAATTTTTGGTTTTAAATTGCGAATGTGTGACGATCGGTTTTCGGGAAGAGAGTTTGGGGGGGGGGGGGGGGGGGGAAGAGATTGATGCAATGCCACTTTCAGCGAGGTGACAGGTTTTAATTTTTCCGGAATCTCGTCTCGATTAATCACGCGGGCTCGCTTTTGTCAGCGGTAAATAAAAAATCTCAATTTTTGTCAAACCGAAAATCCTCCCTGGTATCAAACCGTATAGCAAAAAAAAAAAAAAGAGGGAGGAATCCACCAAGAGGAAGGAGAAACAGACTATGGAAAAGCTTCGCGGCGTAGCTTCGTTCGTTCGTTCGTTCGTTCGTTCGTTCGATGCGGGTATAAAAATGCATTTATTTTCAACGGATAACCGCTCTCCGATTCGCTCGACTGCTTCAATGCTTTATCTACCCTTAGTTAAAAGGATTACGCTAAATTTATATCCCAGACCCATCCCTGCTACGACTGATCATTACAAAGCGTGTCTATTCTCTCTTTCACTGCAACGGCTTCGACAAATGAAAAATTTTTTAAATGAAAAATTTAATTCAATACGACAAGTGTCTCATCCTGTAAAAAATGATGTATATACTGAAAAGAAATATTCAATTGAATAATATTTAGAATTCGTTATAACTGACTTCATATATTTTTTATTTTTGCCTCTTTTGCTTCTTTTATATACTATGCAAAATCCGATCAGATCATATCAGAGGATCTTTTTGGGATGCTTCAAATATTTGACTTGTCGTGATAGTTATTCTAACTTTCCAAGCAAAGTTTGTCATTTTTGAGTACCTGCACTGTATGAAAAAAACGAGACTCTCAGAGAATTCCAAGAGGCAAAAGTTCTGGTTTTCTTCTCTGTTTCGATAATTCTCGAAATGTTGCATCCACATTTGACCGCTATCTCCTTCAAACTTTTCGTTCCTGAAATATAGTTTTTTTCAGTAAAACTCGTCGCCAAGCCGATCGTATCAAATTCTTACGATTCTATAACGAGAACAAAAATCTTTAATGCAGAAACTGATTCAGGTACTTGAAGCTCATTGAAATCTAGTTTCGAACTCTCGAAATATCGCTTTAAACAATACCAATCTCGTCAGGTGCATCTTCCAAACAAAAAATATGTCGTCTGATCAACGATGATCATAGTCACTTTAAGAGAGCTATCATTTTCATCTTATCACTTCGAATTTTGAAAATACATCATTTTTTATTCGGATACCCTTAATCTAGATTCAGGTCTTCACCGCAAGACCGACTTGGTATAGGGAAATTGGTCAATTCTGGTCTGGCGGTTCTAGACTTGTACCGCTTTGCTGTCGGTACCAGTCAGCGCGGGTAGGTCGGCCGTGCGCGATGACTACGTGCCCGGGGATGAGGTCGAGGTTGGGACTGGGACTGGGACTAGGGCTGGGGGCGAGAGTTGGCCGACGAGAGTATCGACCGGGATCGGCCATGGGGTGCCACGCGGTCCTGGCACGCCAAACTGCCCTGGGGCGCACATTTATATTGCCGAACTAAACTCTGCCAGCCTCCAACCTCCGACCTCCGACCTCCAACCTCTCTACAAAACCTCACCGAAGAGCCGCCCAACTGCTACTCCAAAACTCACAGACCCATTTCCCCGGTCTTTCCACCGCATGGTCAAAACCCAAGTATATTTCCCGCTGGAAAGGAAAGGAAATTTTTCAAGATTTTTCCATTATTTATCGCTAAGAGGTCATTCCTTGACATTCTATTACAATTTGAGATCATCAGGGTTGGAAGAGTTAATTTCAAGCAGTTATTATTGAAGCAACCCTGAAGGAATCCGTGGCTCTTCGTTCCTAAGCCCACAACTCTGTAACCCTTGACCTCAGGAGTATCCCTGAAACCCTTTAACTCTTCGCTCTTCGCTCTTCGCTCTTTGCCCTTTGACCCTCGAGATGAAATAACACGTGGAGCAAAGTTCTATTCGGTTGTTGTGGCGAAGGTACAGCCGAAGGTTAACAAGTGGCGTTCCTCAAGCACTCGGGGGGACCGAGGAAGCGCCTCTTGCCGTCCCTGGACGACTGGATAACACGGAGGTGGTCGAGGTGAACTGAACATCTTCAGGGAAGATGTAGCCGTCTTGTTTGCGGCGTACTTGCAGAAAAGCACCACCAAGAACGCTAGAGCCGACGGTTTAACCCCAAGAGAATCACAATTCAATTCCGAAACATTTCGGTTGATTTGCGAAACGCCAGCTGGCCTCAGGCTCTTCCTTATACCGTCCACAAGGGCCAAAACCCATGGTCCAAGAATTTACCAGTGAACTAACATGCCGTTGGGAACAAAGGAGGCTAACGGTTGGTTAGACGAGGGTAACGTTCGCCTTTCGCCTCAACGCCTGGACTTTCGCTCTTTCTACCTTTATTTTATCTTCTAATCTGCCTAAATCGATCGAAGAAGGAGCGAGAGAGAGAGAGAGAGAGAGAGAAAGAGAGGCATTAAGCTAGGAAGGTAGAAATGGGGATTATATATTAGTACCTCTTCAGCAATGTCGAATCTGCGACAAAAGGATGAGGAAATATTAAAACGAACGTAGAAAGCTCATCGCATGGCAAAGCTAGTGATCAAAGTAGTCGCCGTTGTAGATATAGAGAAAAATGAGTAGCCTAGTCTGTGCAGTTTTTTGTCATTCCAAAAGCTGATGCCAGGGTTCGATCGGGTGTGAAATAAACGGGGGCGAAGCTGAGACTGAACCCCTCGACCTATACCCACCTTCCTTCAGAAACCTATATTTTTGCAGCCTGACGCGAATTCGCATCTTCCTTCCTTTTATCAATAAATCTAGCTCGGAGCTATGCGCGTGACAAGAATTCAAAGTACCATTCCATACCTACACCATGATCGTAGACCGCAGGGTGTACCCGAGTTATGAAATCCTCGACCATGCGTAGGTAGGTCCAAATTCTAAGACTCGAATCGACGATTAGCCAAAAAATTATTATAAAGTGAAAAAGTGATAAAAAAATTGTTTGGAAAAATGTTCATATCATCGACTTTGGAATCGGTTTTGAAAATGTAAAATTGCATATCGTTTAACTTCTTCTGCGGGGGTAAGTTTATATTTTACAACCCTTAATAGTCGACTCTGAGCGAAGTTTATGTCACCTTAGTATGGGGCGCCGTCTGTTTTTGATATTCACAAAATACGTGCCCCTATCTCTCTCTCTCTCTCTCTTTCTCTATATATCTATTTTTCTTTCATACTTTGATCGTAACTGCACCAAAGTATAAGATAACCTGGTGCCCCCCGATCCTCTTCGAATAACTTATAAATCGCTCGCTGTTATACAAACTTTATTTTTTATTATTTTTTTAGAACCGCCCCATCATCATCCCCTTCGATGTCCCTATACCTAATGTCTCTACTTCGTTTCTTATTAACTTATCAGCAATCGATCTTTACAGCATCTATATACTATATAATAGCTATCGACACGTAGCGATATAAAAAGCGTTAAAAAAAATTATTAATGCAATTTTCTTCGCGAAAACGTTTTCTCCCCCCTTTTTTTTTTTTTTTTTTCTTTTTCTTGTCTGTATATTATAGAATTTTTAAATTCGTTACTATATACCCAGAAACGATTAGGTTTTTAAAACGAAGCTATATCCGCTCTATTATAGTAACAAAAAAATCGCCGAGTATTGCTTGGTATGGGGTTTCTATCTCGTTCGCATATAGCTTTAGCCAATAGTAATATAGTAAAACGAATCGTGAAACTGTGAAACGTGAAAGAACCCACGATTTAAATCAATGCTGACCGAATGTCAGTTTAAATTCGAAACTCCAGTAGCAGGAAATGAGAAGTGAACTAACCCCTGCAGCAGGACTGGGGTAGGAAGATAGGAACTGGCTGAAAAGTCAGGGAGTGAAATACGGCTCGTTAGCGAAATGTCAACTCCGAGAAGTCGCTGTGTCAGGATCAGCTCTCAGCTCTCTTCTCTATCTATGTTTCCGTTATTTCTGCAGCACTATCGTACCAATCAGTCAGAATAATTCGCGAATATCTGATGGGATTGTAAAATCTGACTGCCGAGGAATATAATGACTCTTCGAACGAAGCCAATTACTCGTTATATCGATGACAATATATATGTATATATAATTTTCTCTTTGATTATAAATAATTTTCATTGAAATTAAAATCGTTTAAAATATATATAGAGGGATGCAGGGTAAGAAAAAGGAGACAAGGAAATAAAAGAAAAGAGATGTAGTTAGGTAGTAGTAGTAGGTTCCCTATCTAAACTGCTTCGCAAGACAGCGCGAGGCAGTTAAGCGAAGAAATTGCAAATCGAAACGTTTTACGTGGGCAATGAAAGAACGGAACGGACCCACCAGTTCGATTACGACTCTGGCACTAAACTCTGGCGACGAAGAAGAAGAAAACGTGTGCTTTCTTATAAAAGACACAACGCAAATGTTAGAGAGAGACTAGTTGACATTACCTATCTATACCAAACTTAGAGCTAATAACATCTGTGCATTCAGAAACCATTTGAATTTGAATTTGAATTTGAATTTCTATACGAAACTAGAACTGAAACTGGAAATATCACATCATTTTTGTTTTATAGTCTCAGTTGGTGCAGTCCTACACTTGGTTTTCTACATCCATATACTATAAATCGCAAGTAGTAAAATAAACCGGCTGATAATATTTCGAATGTTCGATGGTCACACATGAAATTTTGTGAATCTTTAAATTTCTAACAAAAATTTAATAAATCTATAAAAGCAGGGTGCACTGAGAGAGAGGTGGGCATCGTTTTATGCGGGAAACTTTTATAAGGGTGGAAAAAAAAAAAAAAAGGCTCGTGCGTTTAATCGACGAAACGTTTTCGCGCGCGGGCCTTGCACCAATGGTGTGTATATACATATTATCTCTGTCTGTCTGTATATATATATATGACGATGGTATATAACAACAAAGCTATTATACGATTTAAATTAGTTTTCTTGGTGAAATAGCGCGGGTAGTAGTAACACTTTGCCGAAACTTTACCCTCTCATACCCCATTCCTACGCGAAGGCCCAGACCAAACCGCCTCTTCTTCCACCACCCACCTCGAAACAAAACTATTCCTATTTGGGGCAAAGCAATTTTAATTATTCAAATTCAGCCACGAATTCGTCGCAGCTACTACCCCCCTCTGAACGATGCGAAGTATGCAGTATGTATTTTCAACCCCTAAAAGTATACCCTTAGGTACATAGAAAATTATTTTATACATTTATTTTCGCATGCATGTAGTTATATGTATAGTATCAACCTTTCGCGCGAATTTAAACCGATACATGTATAACATATATTTGTATGTGCAAAAATTTTCCGCTATCTGGTCAGGTCGTAGTGTATAATGTGAGCTGTGATCGGTTTTTTTTTTTTTTTTTTTTTATTTTATTTTTTTTTTTTTTTTAGAGAGAGAGAGAGAGGAAGAGGAAAAATAAGGCTTTTAGACTAACCTCGTCGCGTTGCTGACTGAGAGAGCGTGGAATCATAAATAACGTTATTTATTTGCCAATTTGTTTTTTCCCCTCGTGTGTGATATGGGATCGTTGGGATCCTGGTTGGATGGGCGTATCGCAGAACCGCGGCAGAAGTATGGTCGAATGCTACCGGAATGCATAAGCGTTTCCCACCATTTCCATTTCCATTTCCATTACGTTTCAGTGGTTGTCAAATCGCTGATATCTACGTACGTGCAAATTCCCGGACTTCCATACGACGCGACGTTTACCGTCGCCTTTTCCTCACCCCCATACCCCCGCACGAGTTCGCCAATTCGTACTCGTCAAACGTATCCGCCGCGTCATCAATTTCTCTTCTTCTATACGTTCCATTTGTTTTTTTTTTTTTTTTTTTGCTTTTTTTGCTTTTTTTATTTATATATATCTCTAAAAATTTCACCGATTTTCTTCTCTTACTTTCTTTTTCCTTTTTCTATTTTTTTTTTTTTTTTTCTCATTCCGTACGTCTGATAAATTTTTTTTATTCTACTTCCGTTTCTAGTATAGATATAACGTTTAAATTATTTGCTCAATCGTTCGCATACAATAATTGTTATACATATACTACATATTATAAGGTATAGGTATATCAATATGCCTGATATAAACGCGAAACTGGGTATGCTATAGTATAAATTGATCGATTTAAACCGAGACGAGTTATCGTCGATTGGCCGATCATAATCTATGCAGTATATCAATGGATCGGTTTTAGCACATTTGGCTATGCTAGATTATTAATAATCCCTGCTGCACTCCCGTCAATCGTATATATATACGAGCATTTATCAGCTTTTCGCGGCTATGTAACTCGATGCGCAAGAAACGGAACAAAAATGTGGTAGAAAAAAAAAAAAAAAAAAAAAAATCCAGCACGTAACGTCAAAAATGGCTTAATATACATATTTGTTGAAAAATTCATTCCTAAAAGTATTATATAAAAACTTATAATAAAACTGCGCTGTACAGAGTTTGTCGGGGATGCACGGGGTACGGTATGATGGTACCTCTATGTAATGGGTTAGGGGTAGGTAGTAGGTACACTAAACGTAATGGATTCTGATCCGGACGAGTTGGACAATTCTAGAAACAGCCAATCGGCGCTCTGGATTTTTTTAATTTTTTTAATCCAGAGCGCCGATTGGCTGTTTCTAGAATTGTCCAACTCGTCCGGATCAGAATCCATTAAGTTTAGTGTACATATACGACCCTGGGCCGTTTTAGTTTCTATTCATATTTTATTTATTACAAGTTTTATTCTCTCAACGCGCTTTTGCCCCGGGGTGCAAGTTCCTCGGCCTTCTGCTCCTATATATACGCTATACTGTTGTTAAAACTTTTCCAATGAACGTGTCGAGGTGAATCTCCCGTTTCGCTATAAGGATTTCTCCAGTATTTTTGTTGTTTCTGTTTTTTTTTTTCTTTCGTTTTTTTCGTTTTTTTCGTTTTTTCTTCTCATTTTCATTGATACAATAATCGTTATATACAGATCAGCGTATATGTATGTACCTATAAAAGTATTGCCACACTGCAGAAAGAAAGGTTGACTTAATTCAAGATAATTTATTGCGGCCAAAAAATGAAGATCGAAATTTTCTCGGAACAAATCAAAAATTTTTCTCGAACCAAGGAAAATTTTCCACATTTTTCTTGGACCGAAATTTTCTCGGATCAAATCAAAAAAATTTCTCGAACCAAGAAAATTTTCCAAATTTTTCTTGGTTCGAGAAAAATTTTTTGATTTGATCCGAGAAAATTTCGGTCTTCATTTTTGGACCGCAAAATTATCTTGAATGAAGAATAATTTTCTTGGTTCAAGTTAACCTTTTTTTTTTTGTGTACATAAGTCCGTTAGCCCCGAAAAATAAAAGTTGCCAATTTCGATCTTGATGTCAAAATCTATCATGAATTTTAATTGTAGGTATATATCGATGGCCTAATGCCAAACGGGCGTAAGCGGAAAAAAAAAAAAAAAAAAAAATCTGTTTTTATAGTGGCAAAATCTTTTTCATGCAATACAGAATCTTCTGGGCATATCCGCAAAAAAAATATTTTTTTGTCGCTTACGCCCCTATGGAATTAGTCCATCGATATGTATTGCGCGGGGAAGAGTATCGTGATTATATATAAACGCCTGTTGAACTGCAACCGGAGACACGTATGTGTTTAAGATAAAAACTACCTTAGAGCGTATTTCAGATATATTATAATATATATTGAATTTATTTTCAATATATATGGATAATAAATTGAGAATCTGTAAGGGTTGTAAATACATATATTCGGTTCATATTATTTCCTTTATCATTGTATAGGTAGCGTTTTTGGCTAGGAATCAAATAATTATTTCTGTTTAACTATCGGCCTGGCTGGCGACAACTCGACAGTGACTGCAACTGCAACTGGAAGTGGAAGTGGAAATGCGTGGAACGGTGTACGGGGGTAGTATATATATTTGCGGGATTGTAAAATCGTCGGGTTTCGCCCGCATATGCAAATCGCGGGAAAACCTCGCCCTGGGGATGCGTCGCTTTTTTACGACGTAATTTGATTCGGGGCGTTGGTCTTGTACGGACAAATATGATTACGCCGATAACGGTAACCGAGTTAACAACACGCTGACGCCGCGGCACCGTTGCTGCTGCTACTGCTGCTACCAGTACGCTGCACCAACCCCACGAGATAGATACGGAGCAACTGGCTAATTTAAAACAGAGACGATTTTCATTAGGTTAAATTGATCCATATACCCGATTAACGAGTTGAAAATAAATTTAAAATTTTTTTTTTTAAATAGCGTTTGATATTCAAATTCAGGGATTAGCTTCTCTTGAATATCTCGACACCTGTAGAAAAAATTCTTCGGACAAAATTTGTAGATTTTGACAAACCGGATTTTTTTTTATTTTTTTATTTTTTTTTATTTTTATTCAATTCTTTTCTATATTTGTGAAACTTTTTTTTCTCACAGAACTTTAAACGTTCTCGAGAAAATCCGTAAGTACCTATAGCGAGACGATAACGGAATACAAATTTTTTTTTTTTTTTGCTTTCCATTTCGGCAACTGTTTACCTGCACAGTTATAATTTTTTCATTCTGTTATGAAATGAACGAATTTTTTTATTTTTTTTTTTTTTTTCTGACCGCTTCTTTTTCCTTTGAAATTCTGTTATTTGTTCGGCAACGCGCGGACCTTGGGAATGAAATAGAAAATTTTGTCGGTAGGACTTACTATTGTTGGTTCAAAGTTCTTTGACGTGGAACGAACGAGTGGGGGCGACTGTGGCCCCGTCATCCGGGTGAAATAGCTGATTGCGAATTGGTCTTCTGGGCGTTAAGGGATGGAGAGAAGAAAGAAGGGGTGTATATGGTGGAGTAGACTCCGAAATCGAGTCGTAGAAACTCGAAAGTCGAAATTCGACAGATCGGATGTGACGCAATCCGGTTTTAAATTGGCATCCCGCGCAAGAACGCGAACGACTGCTCTCGAAATATATACCTATACCTACCGAACACCTCCTCGACGCTTGTGGTACTCAAATTTACGAATACCAACTCAGTTTCGCTGTTTAAAATGCATTGGCGCATTTCCCTCACCGTTTCCTTTTTTTTTTTTTTTTTTCTCTTCTTCTTCTTCTCTTATTCTTCTCGCTCTCTCTTTTTCTTTTTCTTTTTCTTCTTCTCCCCAAATAATACAGACTTTGCATAATTACATTTACCAAATTAAATTCAATCGCTCAGCTGGGCGGCTCTTATTTCCATCCCGATCCTATAGCTATACGTATTATACTCTCTTTCAAATAAACTCTTTAAAATCGTATCACGTGTGCAAAAAAAAAAAAAAAAAAAAAGAAAAAAAGACAAAAATTGAAAAAAAGAATTCCAATTTTCGTAGTTTCAATTTTATTTTTTTCTGTTTCGCACAATTTCTATCAAATATTTACTTATTCGACTTTCTTATAAAAATTCTTTTTCTATACTATCTTCGTATGTTATTATTTATTTTCTTCTTTCTCCTTGACGAATTGAGGGTAGTAAAAGGCGACGTGGAACATCCTGTACAAACCGGATAGGTTACTCAATGGCTTGCGATAAAACGACTTGACTCCGATAAGATCGAAGCTTTGCCCGATGAACGGGGCTCCCCGTTGGGTCAATCGTAAAATCTAGTGGCTACGGCCTCCTTTGAAGAATATATAAGGAGTAGGGGGGTACGGAGCTTTCAGGATCTCTAAATATCGTCTGATGTTAAGTTTAGTCAATCGGAGTTTTAGAACGTGATAGATATATAAATATAATAGAATAATAGCAAAATGGAGGTGAAATTATTGGCGACAATAAATTGATTAGACTTTTTATAATCTTTCGGAATAGGTAAAGATATACGGAAAGATGGGTGGTTATGGGTATAGGCTGCTGTGGGACGAAGACCTGCAGGACTATCCTCTTTTATCGAAATCCTGGTTGATGGATTCGGCCCCGTTCGGCCCCATTCTGTCCCAAATCTATTCGCTTTTACTACCCTTCTGATACATAAATTTCTATTCAATTTGATTTGCCGCTATTGCTATGGTAATAGAGCGAGGCACTCGGTGGATAGCGCGTCGTTTCCCATCGTCCTGCAGCCGAGAATAGGTCCCAAGAAGCCCAAAGCCCAAGCCGAAGCCCGGTCTCCTCTTTTCGGTTCTTCCACTTTCAGCCTAAGCTTACCAGTCGCTTTTTATAACCCTAAGAAATCGCTGCTTATAAAATTCCAACGAAACTACGAAACTTTATATAAACTTGAATTCAGTCGGCGCTGCGCTGCGTTACCTCCTTCTTTATGGCTGAAACTATTAATAATTCTTTTTACCTTTCATATTATATATTTTATTACTATTACTACTACTAGTAGTAATATTTTCATCTAAAAACCTAACGAGCTTTTATACTCGCCATAAGCTTTCAATATTGAAAATAAAAAAACCTCTACTCAATCTCAAAATCCTTTTATATTCATTCACCATTTTTCTTTTTTTTTTTTTTTTTTCTTAATTCTGCAACAGATTTCTGTCCCTAAAAATATTGACAAAGATTTATCCACCCACTTATCGTCTGACAGGATAGTGATAGATTCCTGAAAATATTTAGGCTTCCCGAGGCGTTTATCGTTCCCAAATCGATCCATTCTGGTATCCTTGGTATGGTTGGAGAAGGAGACGAAAAATAAAAAAAAAACGAGGAAAAAACAAATCCTCAAGTCCTGAGGTACCTATTGATTCTTCAAATCATCAGATTGTGATGATGAGTGATCAGTGATATTCTATATATCCCTGGGTTTGATCAGCTATGAAACTCCGGGCTCTTTTACGCCTCGGCAATTGTCGTATTGACAGTGTTTATCAGAAGGGAGAAAAAGGGCTATAGTATTATGTGGGTTAGGTATGCCGTTCACGAATCGGTGCCCTACCCCCTTCTTTTTTCTTCTTCTTCTTATTTTTCTTTTTCTTTTTCTTCGTCTTCTTCTTCTTCTTCTTCTTCATCCCCCCCGATTCACCGAGCATTCGAGCTTGCACACGTGACCATTCCACCCCGTGGATATAGTCCTGGCGTTGGAACCTTCCTGGAGAAACGGAAGGGTGGATGAAAAGAGGGAGAGGGAGAGGGAGAGGGAGAGGGAGAGTGGGAGTGGGAGGAACTGGCAGCTCGTACGTGACACACATACCGTGGGTTTCAGCCCTCTTCTCTCCTTTGGATTTCGAAGTCGAAAAACGCCTGGCAGCAAGGGCTACACAGGGTGAGAAACCCCCTTTTCCCATCTCGACGAGGCATGCTGGTGCCCTACTAGATCGAGGTGTAGGGTATACATACACGTTGGTGTATACGTATATATGATACGAAAACCAACCCGAATCACCTCGACTTATACTCTCTTCTCTTCTCTTCTCTTCTCTTCTTTTCTCTTCTACCCACGATAGAAAAACTAATCTTTTCGGTAATTTAATTCCCTCATTTCAACCCCCGTAGAGGATTCATCACCTCTATTTCATCCCCTGATAAAATAAAGAAAATGGATGAAAAAAAGAAAAGGGAACAGAACATGTTTGGTGTTTAAAAGATGATGAGGAAATATGAGAAACTGTTTAAAGTATAAGAGTTTCCCCTGTCTGTCGCAAGAAAATCTTGAAACATCCAGAGTCTTGATTGAGCGGCGAGTAGAGTGAGGTGCAGAGGAGAATAAAGGCCTCTTCATGGTTGACTGGATCCTGTAGGAGTTCGTGGGGTGAAGTGAGGTGAGGCTTGGTACTGGCCGCCAAGGCACATCGGAAGGTGGAGGAACAATTCAATAAAGCCCCCTTTTACCCCCTGGTTCCGACCTCCGCACCCCGAAGTCGATGGTAGTTGGTAACGGGGGTGGATTTTTCTGATTAGCTGGAAAAGTTGGACGACGGTTGCACGTGACCATCTTATAAATTGCACTGGCTTTGTTCTTATTTTCAAACTTCAAACGCGGATTTGAGATAGCCATTCATGTCATGCGCCTCGGAATGCACTCGACACCTTTTTTCTGCTGGGCCAAGTTCCAATCGGTGCTAGCCAAGACAAGAAGAAGACGAAGACCGGACGAGATGAGGGCTGCCTGCCTGCTTGCCTGCCTGCCTGCTTGCTTGGCTGGCTGACTGGATGGTAGAAAGAGGGACTTGAATAAACTGAGGAGGATGAGAACCAAGAAACTCCTGCAGACTACGGCTAGCTCCTCGACACGCTGACGATTCACTTACGTGCGAAAACTGGCAAGCAAGGATCTACCGTGTCTGCAGTACGTAGACGGATTTATCGCGAGGTGGTTATCAACGGGTCCATTGAAAAGATTGGGAATTTAACCAGCCAGATCGAATGTCCAGCACGTAGTGCCTCAATGCGACGCGACGCTTCTTTCATTTTCTCCATTCCCCTGCACATTCTCATATACTTCAATATTTCTAATCTTGTGAGGATTTTTTTTTTACGAACCGCGAGTTTACTCATCGTCTCAACGGTCTTAATTTTTTTTCCAATAAATAATAAAAATTTCACCCCTTTGGTGTGCGGCAGTGCAGGAGTCTTTCCAATCATCGCAATATATATCTAGGAGTAGATCTTCGTCCCTTTAAGCTTAGATAGAAATCTCCTGGAAGTATTTAAATTGTATCTCTACCATAGCTAGCTACATATATGCCGGAGTAGTGGCGGAAGGAATCGGAAAAGCAGGAAGGAATCTTTGTATGATAAAAGCACCGAGGTTTTAGTATAGGTAGGTAAAAAGGCTTTGCACAACGATGTTTCGCTGCGTTCGTTCGGTCGTTTGGAAATGTAAACACGTACATATACCTACCTACCTATCTATCCCGGGCGCATCTTTCGTCTGTACAAAAGCCAGCGACCTGCAGAAGGAAGGAGTAGGTAGAGATTCTGGATAAACCAGAATCAGGCAGACCTCCGCTCCAATATTCTAACCGGAAGTTACGTTGTTATTATTATTCCTCAAAGCGTTCCTCAGCCCGAAGCTATGGTATATAAAAATGGAAGAAAAAATATCGAACGCGAGTTTTCTCGGGCGTTTTTTCAAAAATTCTGCTATTTTTAAACCCAGACATCTTTTCTGTGTACATTTCTGCCAATTTTCTCTGTGCAGATGCTCGAGCTAATTAGGTCTGCCAAGTCACGAAAATGTGTGTTTTCTGTTTTTACGATTGCGTCATCAGCTGAGAAAGTTTCATGATGCAAGGTTAACATATGGATTCTAAAATATTCAATGAAAATCTAAAACCATCAATGAACGAAGTTCTATTAATTAGTAGTCGAACTGCCTATAGGTAGATGCCACAATAATGCGATAGGAATATGTCGACTGTGTGGTATTAAGGACCGGGGGGATGTTTCCATATGAAGAATGTGTCGCTAGGAACTTTGATTAGGATCGTTGCCCAGGGTAATTAATATCGTCAGATATTCACGCAGGCAGTTCCATCCATTGAAGAGCTTACGTTATCCTATACGTATGGTAACACGTATATGTGTCGAGCAATTACTGCTTTGTAATTAGCAAATGCCAATGATACACGCGTTTCTGAAGTCTATATGCAGCGACGTGGTATTCATCGCGGGTTTCCAATATGTTCTACGTGAATTAATGCGGATTGTTACCCTCTGATTAGAGATTTTTAATTTAGGTCTAATAGCTCGCGTTTCAAATTGAAAAAAATATCCTGGTTAAAATAGTAGAAATTAAAATAGACCTCGATATTCTATACGGAATTGAAATATCGCTTTATCTTCTCCGATTCATATCACGAATGCTTATAAGCTAAAATATTTTTCCTCTACTCATCGATCGACTGAGAAAAAGAGCTTTGCATCCCGCACATATACACACATATTTTTATATATACTATATGTATATTTGACTCCCGCGAGATCAGATCCTCCTACTTTCTATGCTTGGGAATAACGAGAAGAGAGAAAAAAAAGTATGAAAAAAAAAAAAAAAGAGAAGAGAAGAGAAGAGAAGAAAAAAAAAATTAAAAACTAAATACCACAAGAAGTTCTCTGGTGCAACAGCAGTGTGCCACATGCTCGAGAATTATTAGTGTGGTAAGAATTCATATGATCTTTTAAATTTGTATATATTATCTAAAAGACACGATAGATTGTAATATAAATACTAGATCCATGGAATTATAATAGTTATTTAAAATTTCTTCATTTAGTATGATAATAATAATAATAATTAATTAAAATTAGAAAATCACATTTTTAATCATATAAAACCCATTGGAGATAAATTATTATTATTATTATTATTATCAACGTACATTTATACGAAACAACAGAACTGGTTAAATATGGGCACACGCAGGCATGTATACGCCGTCAATTATTACACCCTGCAATACCCAGTATTAATGCAAATAACGATATTACTATACATGGCAAAGTGGCTAGGTAATTATTATTATTATAATTATCAATATTGTTATTATTATTATTATTATTATTATATGTAACTGGAATAATATATCAGACCAATTCATTACACTTACTAATCAAATACGTGAAATTTTTTTTTACAAAAATTTCATGTTTAATCATTCATAAATTAAATTATTATCATCAACGATGTATAGAATAATCCTACGGCAGATTTTCATTCATCAATATTAATATTTTGATTAATTAATTATCCGTATTTATGTATATTCGTATAATATTTATCTGACGAATGAATAGAGCGAAAGAAAGAAAATATGTGAAAATATTGAAAATTTAAAATTTCTAAAATTTGAACCTGTTTGAACCATTTTTTATTTTTCTTCTTCTTCTTCTTCTTCTTATTCTAATTTGAAAAAAAAAAAATGGGAACCCGTGTTAAGTATGTAACCTATTAATTCCCATTTCATAAGATAATGCGAGGAAAACACCTTCGCGCATACCAAGGTGAAAAAATCTCGTGTCTCTTTACTTGATGGTAGGGTAAAGTTAGGTTCCCTATACCTTGCGAATCTATCTATCTCTCTCTCTTTCTCTTTCTCTTTCTCTTTCTCTCTTACTTTTTCTTCCTCATAGTACTACTACCTACCTACGTATATAAATTTCATCCCTTGCGCGTGAAACTCTGGTTGGTTTCGGCGCAGCTCTCTCTCTCTCTCTCTCTCTCTCTCTCGCGGAATCACCGAAATGCAAATGAAGCATAAATCGCACCATAGTTGGACGAGGAGAGGTATAAGGGCGGAAGAAGAGAGGGTGCGCAATTCTTGTGGGAGAAAGGTGGTCGAACATGTATATAGGTATAGAGAGAGAGAGAGAGAGAGAGAGAGTCAGAATAACCGGGAAATGTTTAGTCCCTTAATTCAAACCCAGGGTGGAAATATAATTGATCATATTAGATATATGCATATAATTATATCATCCCCTATTTCTATACGGTATATATGACATCGCAACGTCCTGCACCTATACGTCCTGCATAATATGGCTCGAGTATTATTAAAGTCCGATGGCATTGCACTCTCAGTCCTTATACGGCGGTCTTACTGCACCGGGGTATCGCGCCGGGTGTAGCCGGAAATAGATCATGAAATCGGAGAACTTATTTCTGGAAATATGGCCGACGCTAAAGCGAAGATCTATTTTAAAACGTCTAACGCGCGACGCGCGTCGCGACGATACCGAGACGCGGTGCGGTGCGGGTAAGGGTACCGGCGACGCGGTGCTCCCACGAAGAAGAACCCCCCTTCGCCGCCTCTATTTATAAACGTTTTAACCACCGCGAAACTCGGAACTATATAATTATACTAATTACTAAAAAATTTCATCATTTTTCTTCATCCTGATTACGTCCATCAAATGTATGAATGTATCACCATCATCATCGCTGTTTCATTTTATACGTAGCACTTTATAACAAACGAATAAACTGATGAACGCCTTGAGATGATGGAACTATTCCTCTTGCATGCGGATTATGGTCGAACGGCCACAACCCGGCTCCATACTTCTTTACATTCCATAAGTCGGTTTCACTATGGGAAGTAAGGAAGTACGGAACAGTTGTTTGGCTATACTCGTCACTAGTCTTAGTCCAGACATTTTTCTTCAACTCCTTACCGATGCATCCTTGCATCATTTTGCGAATACCGATAACGATACCGATTCAATCAGCCGCACTATCGAGTACGACGGTTATTTTCGGTGATTTTTTTTTCTTTTTTTTTTTTTTTTTTTAGTCTGCAGAAACGTGTGGCTACACGCGGTGCAGGGGCACCACGTCTCTCCCTGTTTCTTGTTTCTTGTTTCACTTTGAACCCTGATTATACGGATTGTACGTTAAGTTTCGTATACGATTTCTGTACGTCTGCGTAAGTCTGTATGTGTTAGTTAATAACGCGTTTTGCTTAACTTCTTTATAGTTTTAATTCCAGTCGAGCGATCAAGAAGTCCCTCCTCGCAGGCTAGACCGCCTCGGACTGAATGCCACATCAGTTTGCTTCAGCTCCTTGAACAAGCCCTCTAAAAATGGCTGCAGAAATCCCATTGGCCTCCCTGTCACACCCAACACCACCGAATCCCCCCTTTCTGGGCCCCCAGCATGTAAACCTACACTTGACGAGGAACGCTCGACCGCGGCATGGCTCGGCACCAGCAGCCCTCGGTCCAAATTTGTCTTTACCCAAAAATAGGTTTGCCATGGACGGCCTCCTCCGCCACATGGCGACTATTCCTGGACACGAACTAACGCCGAGACGTTAGTACCTCGGGTTTTAGACACCGATGCTATTATTCCTCCTAGCGAGCGTTTTAGACGACGATCCAAATCCTGGTGCGACTATCGTCTTCTTCTTCTTCTTATTCTTGAAAAAAAAATTCTTCAATTTTACATATTTTTTACAACTTTCCAGTTAGGTTTTTATCTTATACTCCTGACGGAAATTAGGGGGGGTTTCGATTACCCGACAGATACCACTTTCCGAAAATCGGCAATTTTTTTTTTTTTTTTTTTTTTTTTTTTTTTTTTATCGAACTATTTTCTCACCCAACACCAACCGTCGTGCGCTATTATTAAACTGAGATTCTATTACTACTGGCAACAAGTTCTTCACTCACACTGAACTGCATCCACGAAGAATAATGTGCACGCGGCGCTTCTTTACCCAAGAACGCTATTTTTAAAAACCGCGACGAGCCGACGAACCGACACGTCGCAGCCCCCCTTCTCCCCCCCTTCCTTACGTATTTACTACTTTTGTCCCCTTTTTTTCTTTTAATTCCAAATTTTCTCGTGCTTTTTATTCATTTTTTTTCAAACATATACGTCCATCTCCGCTGTCTCGAAATAATTTTTCCTTCATTCACCTATAATATAGCTGATGGCGTATTGCGTAATATAATTTTTCTGTGTATCGCGCTGACCCCGCGGAATTTCATTCGAGTAGGTATATATTCGAGGCTCTAAATCCTCTTGATTCCTCGTATTTGGACGGGTGTAAACGACTTGTTTACTACTTGGACGTATAAAGTGGGAGAGAAAAAAAAAGAATAGGATTCTCCGAAAGTGATATAACTTATACGATCGTTGCATATACATATATACATAGATATATAGAGAGCTGGAGAATAGCTAGTATATACTGAAAATGTTGTTTCCACGAGGAAGAAGTGAACTCCTTCGGAAACGGAATGGAATAAGATGAAGAGAAAAAAATGTTCCATTTGATGTGAAGAAGAAAAAAGATGAAGGGAGACATTTTTTCGATCCTCAAGTGTCAACCTCCTCTTCTTCCTTCACCTAGTCCTCCTCCTCCTCCTCTTCTTCGTCGTCCATGAACCATGAGCACCAGGTGGTGAACGTAACCCAGGACTGTCCGTCAACCTAAATACGGTAACACGAAAACGAGATATAGACTTGACACAAGGAAGCCTGTTTCTCGTACCTCGGAAAATCCAGCTTTGGTATAAAGGATACGAAATGTGGGGTTGAAGCTTGGGGAGACTCGCGACTGACTGCGAGCTTGTAGATCGACGCTATACGAGACATTTGTTGACGTTACCCTAAACGTAAATATATTATTGCATACCTACCTCGCGAGACAGACCATGGGGTATTTCCAAATTTCACAACTGTTATACGAAATGTCGTTCATTCACTCAGAAAAAGGTCTTGTTGACACAGCCAAAATTTGGGTTATTATATTATGCTGCACAATCACATTTTTTTGTTCAGCCAACCAAAAATTTTGTTGTAATAGCCAAAATTTTGGTTTTCCCAACAAAATTTTGGTTATCCGAACGAAATTTTTGGTTGACTGAAGAAAAAAATTTGATTGACTGAACAAAAAATGTAATTGTGCATATAATAACCAAATTTTGGTTGTGTCAACAAGACCTTTTTCTGAATGTTCCCTCTATACCTACCTACCATTCGCTAAATCTACACAGACTGGAATGAGGACAAATTTTAGCTGAACAAAAAAAAAAAAAAGTTTGGCAGTTTAATAACAGACGAGTATATTCTCCATTATCTCCGTCTATGAGTAGACATTATATCATATACCTATACCCTATAGACTAAAAGCCCGTTGTAGTAGTAAGTTTTTTGCCCATTTCTTTCCTGTTGAAATTTATGAGAATTTTAAAGAAAAAAAGTTCATTATCGTTGGAATTATACTTAGTCTATATGCTCTGCCTCACGCTCTGTCAAGAAATACGAACTATTAAAGTCATTAGCCATGCAGGATAATGGACCGTCATGCAGGTTTATGAAATTTTTATTTTTTTTTTAACTGCAGATTATGGATCCAACTAGCTATAATATAGAATCGTGAAAGTAGTGGGACGAATACCCTAAAGGAGGAAAAGAAAAATCGAGAGAAGAAAAAAACAACAAAAAAAAACCTTCGAATTAGGTAAGAGTCGCGAAGGGTGGGTACGGTGAGGAATTGAATATTTCCTACGCGTATGATATCCTTCGTTCGCACGACTAACCCCGGAAGTGCTCTCACTGCAAAAACAATTTTGTCCTATTTGGTAAAAAGAGAGACCCTGTACATACAAACATACATACATACATACATGCATGGATGGATGTAACTATGTGGGTGTGCTCTCGCGATTCGTATAACAGACACATGAGGGTCGAAATGAGTATATATACAGAAGATAGGACCAGAAGCGAAACGAAAAATATAAGAGCGTGGGGGCTAGAATCGCGCAGGAAATATCGCATCTTTCCTATTATCCGATCAATTGCCTATACTTTCGTCCCAGCCAATCCACTCCGACTGTAAAGAAGCACTCGGAAAATAGGAAAGAAATTTCTGTATATGCAGGAGGGAATCCCCGGGTCCTTATGTCCTCCAATATATCTTTCTTGCGTCTTGATCCACGCGCGGGTGTGTATATGTATAGTATATCTTCTCATCGCGACGTTAGTATTACTTTAGTAGAATTTCTTTCTTTCTTTTTTTTTTTTTTTGTTTTTTTTGTTTTTTTCAACCCTAAGAAAGAAAAGAACAGTGTGGAAAAACTTATCCAAACGAGACCTGCAAGGGTAGCTAAAGCCAAAGTGCGTTGCTACCTACTAGCTATCGCTTTTCACATACCCGGTTTTTTCCCTACGCCTCTCTCAGTTTCCGCAATATACCTACTTCCGATATTTTGAGAACCTATCAGATTCCCCAAACACGTTTAACCCCCACTTTATACCTCTCCATCCCTATATTTTCTATCTCGCTAAAATGTGGAATAACATTTCAGAAACGAATCGCACATCGCCACATGGCCCACGTGGAACTCAAAGCCACGTGCTTTCGTTTATTTCCTCCAAAAACTCGTTGGAAAATTGGTTAGCTAAATTTTATTTAGTTTCTTTATATTTCTATTCTTTTCTTTCCTTTTTTCACGTATCTGCAGATTGCACACTCCTCATATTAAATGATTGATAAAAATGTCTAAATCCGTATCTATGGATCCTTTTTTTTTTTTTTTTGTTTTTGTTTTCTTCAATTCGCGTAAAATTTGTATATACATAGCATTGATATATATAATATATATAATATATCTATGTGTATATACATGGCGACGCCTTAGCCGCACAACTTTTTCGTATTATAAAAGCACTTTGGCTGCGGTTGAAAGCGGTTCTCTCTTTCTATATATTCGTTTTTTTTTTCCTCTTCTTCTTCTTCTTCTTCTTCTTCTTCTTTCTTTCTCTCCTTTTTTTTTCCCGGGGAGTCGCGACGATCGTCATATTTTATTGAGATGATTTCCATCGGCGCGAAAAAGTTTTATATCTATATATCTCCGAGTATTAGTATTAGTATTAGTAGTATACGTTTGCGGTAAGGTGTGTAAGGGTATAAGGTAAGGAGCGAGCTAGCTAGCGAAACCGTCTTTTTCTTTTTTTTTTTTTTTAATAACTTTTTTCAAGGAAACTTGGAATTAATATATTTTTTTTCTTTCTCAACCCCTATACCACGTCTCGTTCCTCTATCTCCGCGCAAATCTATACCTATACCTACTATACCGCTCTAACCGAAGAAATCCACGACGAGTATATCTACCTACCCCACACCACATCTCAGCGACTTACTTTATACCGCAAAACGCGATGAGAAGCGCGGAGAAGCGAAAGTCGAGGAGATGACAGCATAAGGCGCGGTGCGCGGAACGTATTGAACGCATAAATTACGCGAACCTGTGCCGTTCCTTACCGATCGACCGCAACTTATTACCGCTGAACGTATAATGGGCCTGAGAGACACAGGGGATATATATACCGACTCCTTCGGGAATACCGATCACCTTTTGATTTATACATTTTTTTTTTTTTTTTTTTTTTGCTTTTTATTTAGAATAAAAAAATATACAAAAATTAAAAAAAAAAAAAAAAAAGGAAAAATTTATCTCTTACATTTTTTTTATACAAATCACGTGAGAATTACGACACATTTCATTTATATATTATATATATATGTATATACAGTCATATATATATATAGGCGCGTCGTATTCATTTGGGAGCGTCAATTTGACCGGAAGTTACGTCAGAGTTTAAGTGTGTAGTTTATTCTGTTGAAATATACTATTTTTCTCTTCTTTTTTGTTTTTTTCATTATCACGAATCCAGATGGAGGAGAAATTTCTTCGTATATACGAGTAAAGAAATGCGAAATATGATTGACAGTGGTAAAGTAAAGTGAGGGGTAAAATCGAGGCCTTATTTATTATACTTCGAGTTTTATAGAATTGAATTCTTCTTCTTCTTCTTCTTCGCCGCCGCTTCTCAAGGCAAGGCAAGGTGGTGTAGTATAGAGAAAATAAGAAAAAATAAAATAAAATAAGAGAAGAGAAGAGAAGAGAAGAGGTAAACCTGACGCGAATGACTGATAGAAAATTGAACTTTATAACAATCTAAAAAAGTTCTATACAGCTTGAAGAAAAGGAGAAAGGAGGATGGAGGATGGAGGCGAACGATTCCTCCAGTGCAATTGAGGGAAGATAAATAGAATTTCTTTCTTGCTAAACGGTCGTCGTCCAGGATGGGTGGGGAAACAATATTAGACGGGGCTTGGTTTATAAAGGCAGCTATGGTGGGGATGGAAATGTAAAAAAAAGAAACGAAAAGAAAAGACAAGAAAGAAAGAACTGAAACAAGAAAGAGAAATTGAAGATATTTCCTAATGCGAATTTCACCGTATATACAGTACAGCCTCCGGGAATATAGAAAAATGAAGGAAATAAAATACAGATAAACACAACGAAGCAGCTGAAAGATATTTAGGTATTTTAAGTATTTGAGGTAATCAGACGGTACACTCAGAAAAAGTTCTTGTTGCCACAACCAAAATTTGGGTCATTATATGGACAATCACATATTTTTGTTCAAGTCAACCAAAAATTTAGTTGGAATAGCCAAAATTTTAGTTTTCCCAACAAAATTTTGGTTATACCAACGAAATTTTCGGTTGACTGAACAAAAAATTTGATTGACTGAACAAAAAAAAAATTTTATTGTCCATATAATAACGAAATTTTGGTTGTGTCAACGATACCTTTTTCTGAGTGTATGTCGCTTCTTGGCGACATAAAAACCATGCTTCGATATATTATTATATTTATTACGTAGAACTGAAAATACTCACTAATCTAATAATCTATAACGTAGAAACGAATTAATAAACTTGACCACCACAACTTGCGCGGTTATTCCATTTCACACACTTTACTAAACTGAGTATTAAGTAGGTAGGTATATCAACTTATAGGTGGACGTTTCAATAGTAACTGACTGACGCCTAGCCCATGTATTTACTCACCTAAAATTTTGCTTCCCCACTTACATGTATTTCGCGCGCAATTATTTTCTTTTCTTTTCTTTTTTTTTTTTTTTTTTTTTTTTTCATATTATTACTAAAATTATTTTTTTTATGTAAATTTGACGAACGTCAAAAATTTCTTCGATAAAAAAAGAAAAAGAAAAAGAACGACGTCTAACGAACTAAAATTCTTAAAACAAAGAAAACGCAAAAAAAAAAGCTCGCGTATCATAGGATCTGATTTTTTCAAGGCCTGGAGCTGCAGACTGGATTATACAATTTCATTTTTAGTATTTTTTTTAATATCCAGGTGAACATGATAATATAATTTTCTATACATATGCATATATACTACATACACATTAGTGATAATAATCTACGCATAAACTAGACTACTTTTGAAGTTTTAAACAAACTAGTGTAGGTACTATACTATATACATTCTACATCGTAATTAAGATTGGTGCTATTTAAACCAATTACCACAATAATATTACGGCTAGGATATAGGTATAGGTAGGTAGATACGCGGGTAGGTACGTCATAATTATTACGTTCTTCCACAGCTGTGCCAGTGAGATAATTAAATTTATTAATTATTAAACACAGTCGGAACGACGCAACGCGACGCTATGCGTCGCATCGCACAACATCGTGAACACCAGCGCAACGTTACATTCGCGAATACACTCGCGTTTCTTCGTATCTTTTTTTTTTTTTTTTTTCACCCCATTAATTACAAATTAAAGATTAGCGAATAGTATATAAAACGAATTGGATCTATATACTCAAATATATTTTCAGTTTTCCAAAACTATAATATTATGATAATTATTGTTTAATTATATTATATACTATAAAACCGAAGTGAAATGATCCTACACATACTTTTCTTTAATTCCTAATTTCAATTCTCTTCATACCGTATAACGTATACACAGCTATACTTATATCTAACTTTGCCAGTAGATTAACTTAAGAAAATAAATTACGATTTTCTTTATCGTCAACATCACTGTAAATCATATTATATATAATACGCGACTAAAACTTTATCAACAGAATAACAAATCCGCGAATACTATAATACGAGCTTTCAGTTTTTCGCATACACATACTTTTCTTACACACACGCACACACACACACACACACACATATCTATATAGGTACAATTCGCAAAGAGTTTAAAAATGATCTATGTGGTTACCGTAAAGTGTTTAAAATAAATCGGAAATTAACCATCCGAAATTATATGCGGTTTGAATTATTTTTTTTTTTTTCGCCAAATACGATATCAGATATAAAATTTGTTGTTTTTTTTTTTTTTTTTTTTTTTTTTTTTTTTTTTCTCGTTTTTATAGATTATATAATGTAAAACGATGTAATTATTATTATTATTATTATTGTTATTATTTTTTTGACACCGCGACGATTTGCCCCACGGATTGAATTTCGGTATACTTATGTATATATGTATATATATATATATATGTAATATAGTTTCGAGGACCACTACGAGGCCTCGGGGTTAACAACAGCTGTTGTAAAATAGTCTTGATCCGTGCAGCTAGAATTGCTGCAGTTGGGCCTCCTCGAGGTATTGGAGGCAAAGAAACTCTGCGGCCTCCTGGTCTACGTGCGTCGTTATTCCCTACAAAAGCTGGTAGACTGCGGAGACGGAAAAATGGGGAGTAAATGCACCAGACTCTCTGCACATGTGCTGGGCACCGGCTATGCATCATAGTCGTATAGAATATATACACACACACATATATATATATATACATATATATTATATTTTTACACGCATAGGGTCGAGAATTAAATTTTTAATATCATTTTAGAAACCATAGAGAAATGATTCTATATGTATATCAGATATATTCCATATATATATATATGTAATAATATATGTATAGGTGAAAATTTGTTTTGTACGATAATATATATATATATATATATATATATTTCTCTCCGCATGCATTGAACGGATCCGCGCACTTTTGCAATTTTTATACGGAAACAGGAAACTACCCATCGAACTTGAAAGCTGAATCCTGAATTTTGAAATAGAATTTTTCGAACTATATATTCCAGCTAGGTACTGCGACTGAATAAATATAGAATGGGAAAACTTAAATCGTAAAAATATTTGACTTTATATCGTGTGCAGGACGATTTAGTTCGGTATATTTATAATTTACAGAATTATTATATAAAATATATACACTTGTCTTTTATAAGAAATATTCTCGAATCTATATACGAGCGAATTTCCTTCTCTTTATATACTATACATACAGTATATATAATTGAAGAAAAATATAATTTCCGAATTTTCTTACTTTTTTATTTTTTTTTTTTTTTTTTTTTTATTTTTTTCATTATTATATTATTGCGAGTCGCGGTGAGTATAAAATTTGCATAAAACTTTCGTTTGCAAATTGGATGCAGATTACGAACGTAATATTCCCAAAACTTTACCAAAGTTCATGAAAATGAATAATTTAAAACGTTTTATATCCACCGGTTATATACAGATACTTATATAAAATACCATACCTATACCTGTATAAAATTCGAGGAGTAAAAAAAAAAAAAAAAAAAAAGTAACAAAAATTCATCGACGTTCCTAAAAATTCCTACATAATAATTAAGTATATAACATTTTTTTTTTTTTTTTTTATATATATATTTTTTAATTTTTTTTTTTTTTTTTCTCTTATTCTAATTTTCAGTGCCATGAAAGTTCTACTATGTAAATTACCCCGGCCTTGGATAGTGGATGAAAAAAAGGACGACGGATATACAGCCCTTCATTTAGCGGCATTAAACAACCACGTAGAAGTAGCCGAGCAATTAGCCCAGGCTGGTAAAGCGGACTTAGATCTCCAAAATGTTAATTTGCAAACGGCCCTACATTTGGCAGTGGAAAGACAACACACGCAGATCGTTAGGGTGAGAAATTAAATGAACAATCATTTATTATATAATTTATTTATATAATATATAATACAGGCCGAATGAATGACATTTTTTTTTTTTTTTTTTTTTTTTTTTTCTATAATCATCGTAATCATATTTTACGATTTAGCTCCTAGTTAGGGAAGGTGCGAATTTAAATGTCGCTGATAAAGACGGGGATACACCGCTTCACGAAGCCCTTAGACATCACACTCTTTCGCAATTACGACAACTACAGGACGTCCAAGACGTCGGTAGACTTTTAATGGGACTTGGGGCCCAAGGTCAGGACAAAAAAAGCAGCGCTTCTATAGCATGTTTTCTTGCTGCTCATGGGGCAGATCTTACACTTAAAAATAAAAAGGGACAAACGCCCCTTGACCTATGTCCAGATCCAAATTTATGCAAGACTTTGACCAAGTGTCACAAGGACAAAGACTCGTACGTGTCATTTCTTAAATTTTCATCATTGATCGGTGATTAATTAATTAATTCATTCATTCATTCATTCATTCATTAATTAATTCTCTCTTATTCTAATTCTTCTAATTAGCCACGACATAGAAGCTGCTGTTCCATCAGCAGCTATAGACGAATGTCTAGTATGTTCGGATGGGAAGAGAGAAACTCTTTTCAACCCTTGCGGACACGTAGCTTGCTGCAACGTTTGTGCACCTAGGGTGAAAAAGTGTCTAATATGCAGAGAAAACGTTCTATCAAGGGTCAAGGTATACCTACCTATCGTAATTTGAGAAATTTATTTTTTCATCATTTTTATATACGACATTTTTAATTTTTTTTTTTTAATATACAACCACTACTTATTATATATAGATCGAGGAATGTGTCGTATGTTCCGATCGCAAAGCTGGGGTACTATTTAGACCATGCGGTCACATGTGTGCTTGCGAAAGTTGTGCCTCTCTGATGAAAAAATGTGTACAATGCAGAGCCCAAATACAACACATGGTACCACTTTCCATATGTTGCGGAGGAGGAGGTAATCGCACTTCTTCATTACACATATATAATATATATATATCGCGTCACTAATGCCATAAGGTCGTAAGCGCCAAAAAATTATTTTTTTTTTTTTTTTTGCGGATATGCCCAAACGATGTTATATCGCACGAAAAAGATTTTGCCACCAAAAAGACAAAAAAAATTTTTTTTTTTTTTTTTTTTTTTTTTTGCCATTACGACCTTATGGCATTAGTGACGCGATACACATTGTCTTTATTTTATCATCATTGAATGAAATTCGCATATTATGATACCGAATCATCAAGGAACACCCTAATTATAATTTTTTTTTTTTTTTTTTTTTTTAACAATCGTTAATTGTAAAATCAGGTACAATATCTGAGGTAAAAGCTGATCCAGAAGAGGAACCGATACCCCAGATTCCTAACGAAGGAGAAGCTGCCCTAATGAACAACGGTAGTAGAGACACATCGCATAGCGATATACAAAAGCTTCAGCAACAATTGCAAGACATAAAAGAACAGGTAATAAAAAAAATTAAAAAAAAAAAAAAAGGAAAAAGTGTAACATTCGTGTCAAATAAATTAAATTTATTTTCAATCATTTCATTTTTTTTTTTTTTTTTTTTTTTTTTTTTTTTTTTTTTTCTACATTTTTTTCAGACAATGTGCCCAGTCTGTTTAGACCGTTTAAAGAACATGATCTTCCTCTGCGGACATGGGACCTGCCAGATGTGCGGAGATCGGATGTCCGAATGTCCTATATGCCGCAAGGCAGTCGACAAACGTATATTGCTTTACTAGAAACTCAGGTATTGCAATTATTATTGTCGTAATCGCATATATTATAAATATTATTATAATAGTAATAATTTACAAATTTCAGCCAATTACGATATATATTATACAAATATACATACCTATACATAATATTGTTATATATACATAAATGCGCAATAGAATTTCATCGATTTAATTAAACACACACAATATACACAAGTCTATCATATTAAGTTGTTTTTTTTTTTTTTTTTTTTTTTTTTTTGAGCGCTTTAAAATGCGCACAAAATTTTTCTTTCATTTTTTTTTTTTTTCTTTCTTTCTCTCTTATTATATTCGTGACTTAATTTTTTTCATATCGTAGCTTATCGTTAAGTAGGTATATGCCCATTTTATATATATATATATATATAAATATATTATTGTTTAATTAACGAGATGAATAATTAATGATAATTTGGAAACTCGATATATTATCTAATTGGCCATATATAAGTCTTGTTATAGAATTTTGAATTATACAATTTTTTTTTTTTTTTTTTTTTCTTTCCTTTTCTCTCTTTCTTTCTTTTATACGATTCTTTATAATTTGCGAGGGTGACAAAAAAAAAAAAAAAAAAAAATTTCGTTGTATTTATAAAAAAAAAAAAATTCTTTATTTATATAGGTACAGTGCGATTCTGTGGAAAATCGCACTATATATATATATATATTTTTGCGTGTCTGTAATATATATATATAGGTCTCAACACCGGTGGTAAACGATTTTTAAACATTTATAGATTTTTTAAAACCATTTCTTTTTTTTTTTTTTCTTCTTCTTCTTCTTCTTCTAATCTTTGAATTTATTATTATTATTAACAAATTTTTCTTTACATTTATATAATAATAATAATAATAATCAATTTTATTTAACGATTTTTATCATAATTATT